>JACBKR010001317.1:0-44045 GCA_014218235.1 Colocasia esculenta | reverse complement strand
CGTGAATCGAGTTCCAGAAGCCTAGCCCTCACTGATGGCTTAAGTCCTTTCACAAAATTCTTCAGCTTGCGGTTCTGCTCATACCTCCGAGACTGAGCACCACGTCTACCACGTCCAGCATAGTCTGCAAATAAATAACTCAATTAGAACTAGGTTACTATATTCTAACTATTCTTCCTATTATCTTCCATCTACTATTAGTAGATTTTATATATATGGACAATTCCCTATGAAGACTTTGCAATGTTGTGACGGTGATGGTCTATCCATGTACAGTCTCAACCTTATGCTCTGATACCAATCTCTGTAACGACCCTCTTCATACCGGTACGATTATACCAATCCCCATCGGTATAAAGGGCGTCGTCACAGTGGGACATGTACCCAACACTGGTCGATAGGTTGATATGTACCTGGATAGCAATAGAGTACAGCGGAATAAAGTAAACAACTCAACTCTTAATCCGTCACCAAAACACAATTCCATAATCTAAATAGCGAGATAGAAAGACAATGTCCACATAACACACAAATAAAGAATTTCAAAGTCCAAATATTGTCCATACAATAATCCTTTTTGTGCAAAAGAAAAGTACAACTGGTAACAGCTCCACAAAATAGTCTTCTAAATGATGATCCTCGTCACGCTACCTTCTAGTGCACGATACCTGTCAACCTGTACGCCGAAGCAAGAGTGAGTCCAAAGACTCAGCAAGCAACACTACTCATAACATACACGTATAAGTCATAGGGTTTTTACATGCACATTTGCAAGTTTTCAAAACATGACATGCTAGTCATTTCCAAGGTTTCAACCTATCATGACAGTTTTACAAGTTTATACATGGATCATGCTTTCAGATTTCTAAGAATAAAATTTACCTATCGCATGCTCTCTATTCAATTTACTATGAAACTTTGTCTTTAAAGAACCAAGACATGAGAACTACTAACATGAACATTGTGCACACATGAAAGGAAACACAACTAGTATGGATCTTACATATTTTTAAACAAACACATGGACATTTATACATGTTTTAGGTTGCTGATTTCACATGATTCTATGGCTATAAATCTACACATGAGAGCTACAACGTTGCTTAAAACATATCATGTGAACAACTCATCCTGCTATTTGCACACATATTCATTAGTTGTCCCTAACATGGATTCTAGACATGATTGCACACATAACATGAGAATAATAACATAAATTTTCTGATTCACATGGTTTCAGATTTAGTCTCACCTGGGTTTCAATACCACATTTTCACATTTAAAAATTCACATGATTGCACACTTACTCATTCACATTGTGCACTTTTACACTTAGCATGTACGCATGTTCACACTTACACAATTTACCCTTTTTCACATCATTTACTCTTCCACTTTCACTTATCACTTATCACATCGATTGCACTTACCACGTGCATCATGGGCACTTACCACGTGCCATATTCACATATTTCACACTTTATTCATTTTTCATTACTAAACAATTTGCCATGACACATAGTCCTAACTACCAGTAGAGGACACTAACAAATATCTCATAGCTCGTGCCCATTCCTTAGCACAGCTCTCAACACAACTCATAACACAACTCATAACACAACTCATAACACACACAGACAAACTCATACACATACTCACCACCTAGGCAATACAGCGGTGAATCTTGGTAACTGCGCAGACCGGGAGAAGCCCTCTCCACCCTATCCAGTGGTACTTGTCCCCTCGGGGTTTTCCCAATGCCTTTGGACAAACTTATATCACATGGAGCCTTCTATAGGGACTTTTCTATATACGGCTCCCGATGCCTCTAGGATAGCAGTGTCACATAGGCACAACTTTTACACTTTATTCATACCGAGTTTTAATACGTGTTTTACACATAACACTTTATTTCATTCACTTTCTCACTCACATGAATACCTCTATTTTTCCTAACATGGTACTACAGAATTTCAAGAGTTTGACACACAATAAACACCCTAATCATGTTGGGTTTAAACAAAATCTAATCACATTACGATCATATGCACAATTATCATATTTCACATGAAAAACACATAACTTTTTATGTACTGATCCAAACGACCTGAAATTTTAACCACATGCTGTTTTCGGGTTTAAGATCATACCCTCAATTTTTCAGATTTTTATGAGCTAAATAGAATTCACAGAAAATAAAACACCTAATAGCATGCTATTAACAACTTAATTAACATGGGGTTTAACACATCTTGCGATTTGCAACCTACTGTTTAAACAGAGGCCACTAACATATGCATGATTTGAGAATACCAAATTTACCCTAAATCATACATCTATAGATTAATCATCACATCCATTCTTGCACGCTTTCATTTTATTCTACCGAATCGGATTTATTAGCAAGTTACACAAGCATGGATAATTACTAGAATTTGCAAACACATATGCTGACCCACTGACCTTCATGATTAGACTAAAGCCAAGGCATTCACACTAATTCAAATCATGAACAAGGATTTGCAAGATTATATACATGTCATGCTCACAAGTTTAAAAGATACCATTACCCTACATTCACCAACACATTCCACATTCATTCACACACCACAACTAACAATATACATAGAGTATAAGCTTACCATATATCCTCATCACGGAAAATGTACCGAAAATAATGCATAAGTGGGACAGAACAGCTCACTGTTCTGCCCAGAAGAACTAGGCGGCGGTCTCTGGCCGCTGACTCAAGGTCAGCGGCATGGCCGATGGACGCCAAGCTCATCACAGGCGTCCAGGGACCTTGCCGTCGAACCAGGTCTGTGCAGAAACACAGACCCGAGCTCTGAATCTTGGGTGAATAGGAGGGTCTAGGACTCGAGGAAAAATCCATAAAAATCACAAAACTCACCTAGACTCATACGGGGACATCATAGATAGGTCACTTGCCTTTCAAAATTTCTTCTAAGGGATTAAAAGCTTGGTGAAGACCTCCTTGGGCAGTCCCAAGAAGTTGCAGAAGTGCCTCCAAACGATCTCTCCTCCGGGCTCCTGGATGATCTCCACGCCGAGGGGATGTCGGGGAAGCCTTCCTCGTTGGTCCAGCAACCTCCTTGCAGCAGGGGGCGCCGGATCCAGGTCCAAGGGGTCGGATTTGAGGGTTCTAAAATGGGTTTTTCTCACAGCTCACCTAGGGTTTTTCTCTCCTCTATTTCTCCTCTTGCAAGGTAAAGTGAGAAGTGGGAGAGGCCAAACTCGGGTTCAGACCTAATGAGAGTCCCTCACCCACTCACCATACTGATTTGACAAGCTGAGAGCCGTAGGGGACATCCCCCCAATGGAGGCCATGCCTTGCTCCCGGATTTTCTGGCTCTGCAACGCATGCAGGTCAGAGAAGTTGGCGTCCATATCTCTGGACGCCGGAGTTAGTGTTGGCATCCATGTCTGGACGCTGACACTGGCTCAACGGCCTGGGGTTGACGCCAATGGGCCTTCGGGCCAGAACCCTAAAATATGTAGAAACCATGCATACCATGCATATATATATGCAATACGTATACGGTATTATACCCACACTATCACCATGCAATACATACCTTATTTATATTTAATATAAACATATTGACGCTAATTGGCCCTTCGGCCAGAACTTAAAAACATGCAGAAACTACGCTTACACTATATATATACATACAATATATATAAGGTGTAACATGTATATTACTATACCAGGCAATCAATATCATTTATATCTAGGCATACACAAGCATACATAAATACACCAGGGTGTTATGCAGGTAGAATTAGGTATACAATTGTCACACGCATAAGATAACGTACATACACATATCTACTTCTTATATTCTCATACAAAATTCCATGAAATGGGTAGTATAGGATATTCTTCAATATTTAGAAAATACATACATAATATTATTCAATCATTCTAAGTCTAAGATTCTTGGAAAAGAAAAGAGAACATTCATATTACTTCTTAATTAGCTAATTGCTCACTTCCACGCGAATACACGTATGCATATATATATATATATACGTATATGCTCATGCTCAAGAGAAGTATAAAACTTATAGTAGGCACAATGAACTACGCATGCTATGCACACAACAAGCGAACTCCAAACACACCATCCATATACATACATATGTATATAAAAGAGAATAAAAATCCGGGGTCTACACATTAACTTAAAAGCCATGAGCTCAACCTTACATGCTCTCTTGATTTCTTACACTTGCACACACCTAACAACCATGTTTGCCATTAACCTATTTTAAATTACTCAATAATGTATCTGGTAATTAAGTGAAATTAATTACTAAATTCTCCTATTTAATTATTTACACTTGTCTTCGAGTTAAACGTGTGATTGAATACCGTGATCGCTTCTCTCGGCCTTCGAGCACTCGAGGCACGACGGACCCTAGTTTCTACACACTCTCTTGACATGGACCACCTCTCCATCGGGAATACTCTCGACTAGGCCAGAGACTGTTGGCCCGGCTAGCTTGGCGGCTTGATAACCTAGAGGGGGGGGGGGGGTGAATAGGTTTTTATGATTTCTGAAACAGAAATTAAGACAGAAAATTATCACTTGAAAGTTGGTTAGTTTAGTGTGATAAAGAGTAGTGCGGAAGAAATAAACAATCACACAAATGAGACAAGAAATTTATCCTAGTTCGGCCCTTCCCACATGGAAGTTCTACGTCCAGTCCCCAAGCAACCTCTTGGGATTTCACTAACCAGGGTACAGTCCCCTCAAGGACACTACAACACCCAGCACCCCAGCTGGTCTTCTCTTCACAACCCGAAGAGGAATTACAACACCTTGGATCCCACCAGGTCTTCTTCTCTTTCCCGAGCAAGAAGGCAGCCCACTTCTTTTACAGGCTCAGAAGCAAACCTCCTGGTACAAACCCCAGTGCGGTTCTTCTAGACACAAACCCCTAGCTGGGTTAACTACAGTATACAGTCCTACAGTTGGACAAGGATCTTTTTTAGAAAAGAAAGAACAAGACTGAGAGTTCTACAATATTGGAATCTAGCCAAAAAATCTCAGCAAAAGACTCTCCCCAAGAATTACAATGACCATAGGGAGAATGGAAGAGAAGAAGTCTTGAATGCGTTGAAGACTTCTGCTTTAAACAACTTCTCTAGATCTTTGGCTCGAGCTCTTCTCTCTTTCTCTGAGTGTATGTGGAGTTTTGGTTCTTCACTAGATGTACACTCCTTGAATGATCTTCAGGAAGGCTCTCTTTATTTTCTTTAGCCATGCTTCATTTTTTATATGAGCGGCTTTTGAATTGATCCGTTGAAGAGATCCGTTGGAGTTCTAACTGTTGCTCATCTTCTCTTCATTGTCTTAATCAGACTTTAGTGGTCTTCGAGGTCTGTAAGCATAGAAGAGAGTGTTAGCATAAAAGAGTGTTTACAAGGATAACAGTGCATACTACTGTGTTTCTGCTAACATGATAAAAATAGCAGTTCATATCTTTTTCTGACATGACTCTGAAATACGCATGCAACTTTTTCTGTCAGAAGATATTTGACTTGTCTTTAGGCGCCAAAAAGCACTTAAACAAATTATGTTTGAATTGAAGTGAATCGTTGTTTAAGTTACTTATCAAATCGTTATACTTATAAGACTTTAACAAATCGATATGAATCTTAACAAATCGATGTGAGAAGTAAATCGTTGTTCTTACTTATGAATCGTTATGAGAACAAATCGATGTGATCACTTGAGAAATCGATGTGAGAACAAATCGTTGTTCTCTCTTAAGAAATCGATGTGACTAAAGAAATCGATGTGAGAAGCAAATCGTTGTTTCTCACTTATCAAATCGTTATGAGCCTTAACGAATCGTTATAGAGGCAAATCAATGCGGTCACTTAAGAAATCGTTACGAGACCTAACTCGATGTGAGCCTTAATGAATCGTTATGAAGGGCAAATAGAATCAATTAAGACCAAATCGTTGTAGCGCTTATTAATTTGGCACTTGAACTAAAATCGATGTATATAGATTAGACATCGATTTTATCATTTTAGTACGCCAAAAATAATCATAAATATTGATGAAACAATCTAATCATAATTTTGTTAGCACCAAAATATGAAGGTAATAAAGAGTGGTTCAACAATCTCTCCCTTTTTGGTGATGACAAAATTTATGTGAATTTTCTGACACAAATATATGAAGCATAGAAAATGCAGAAAATTCATAGAACATACAAATTCTCCCCCTTTTTGTCACTAACCAAAAAGGAAGGATCTTACCATGCATTCTCTCCCCTTGAGAAAATTTCTTACCATTGAGGGGTTCAACAATAATAGACATTTAATGAATAACTCCCCCTTAGTGAAGGCTCCCCTTGAGCATGAGACTCCCCCTAGTGAAGCAAGTCAGATCTTGTTGCTCTTGACCTTATACATGTTGATTGTCAAGTCTTCAAGATTTTATCTGCATACATCTTAACAGTAACTTGCAAACATTGTTAGTAGCAATAAAAAAAAATTCAATATTATGACTACTCCCTCTTCAGATGAGATTTGGATGAAGAGTTGGCAGTCACTCTTGCCTTGAGCATCCTTGATCCTGATGCTCCAAGGCTACACTGCAAACAACTTATTCAGAAATAGGTACCCAATCTTTTGGGTCCTTGATTGTTAGATGCATGAAAATATTCTTTCGGGATCCATACTAGGTGCCTTGTTGTGCAGGTGTTTACAGTGTGTCCTAATTTATTGCAATCAGAACAACACTGAATGTAATCTATTTTGCAGTTTAGAACACAATTTTTAGAAACCTTTTATTTTGATAAGACTTGTTCATTTCAGAGGCCTTTTCTGAGGCATTTTGGTTTCTTTTACAAATTTTGGCAAATGATATTTTCTGGATTTATGGCTTGTTTTTATTTTCCGGAGGAATGTATCCAAGCCCTTGTTTATTATTTCCAGATTTTGATCCTCTTAAGCATAGAGCTAGATATGTTTTTCCTTGAGTTAATTTCTTAACTGATTCTTTTAAATACATATTTTCTTCAGTTAGAGTTTTTAATTTTTCTTCTAACTCTAACTTCTCATTATTCTTACTTTTCAAATCTCATTTAAAAGATGATTATTATCTTTACTGACCTTTAGTTGTTTTTCCAATTGTTCCATTTCTGATTTAAGATCAGAATTAGTATTTTCCAAACAAGTAAGGTTGTTCTTGATATTTTCAATTCTTTTACAACAACCTTGTGTTATCATAAAGTTCATAAAGACTTCTTCCAAGTCTTCAGATTCTGACCCTGAATTTGTGCATGAATTAAAAATGAGTCAAAATGTACCTCATCTAGTCCTACCATGAGGGCTAGATTTACTTGCTCTTTCTCTGAACTTGAGCTTGATGAGTCTGAGCTTGTGTCCTCTTCATTTTCTAAGCAGTCGCCATGGCTTTTCTTTTGAACTTCTTGTGTTGCTTCTTGGACTTCTCGGTTGACCAGTCTTCTTGAGTCTTGGACAGTCTGGTCTTAGATGTCCAGGTTTTCTGCATTCATAGCAGGCTGGTTCTTTCTCCTTTTTCTCTTCCTTTGGATCCTTCTTGATCCATTTTTCTTCTTCTTTAAAATCTTCTGAAGTTTGGACAGTACTTCATCAACATCACTGTCTTCAGATCCTGTAATTTTTGAGCTAGAAGAAGAAGAAGTGGAAGGAGCAGCTACCACTTAAGAGCATTAGTACATTTCTTCTTAGATGAGCTTCAGATAATCGCTCCATATTTATTTCATGTGCCATGAGAGAACTATTAAATTATCAATCGACAATTTGGGTAAATCATGGGCCTCTTCAATAGCAGTTACTTTAGGTGTCCATGAAATAGTTAAAGACCTAAGTATCTTCCTAACGGTTCCTCATTAGAAAGAGTTTTACCAAGAGAGCTTAAACCAACTACTATGCTTGAAAACTATTATACATCTGAGTAATATTTTCGTTTGGAAGCATTTTAAATGTTCATATTGAGAGACAAGAATATCTATCCTAGTTTGTTTCACTTTATCTGTTCCTTCATAGGTTATCTGCAGTTTATCCCACATTTCTTTTGCAGATTTACATGCAGAAACTCTACTAAATTCCTTTTTGGATAAAGCACAACATAAATAGTTCTTAGCTTTGTAATTTAATGATAATTTATTTTTATCTGCTGTTGTAATAGCAGTAGTACCTTCAGCAAGAACAATAACATAATCTCCTACCTCAATACCTGCCACAGATCAAAGTCTGTGCCTCGAATGAAGCATTCCATCCTCATTTTCCAGTATTGGTAGTCCTCTCCATCAAAGAATGGAGGTCTGGTGACTGATTGACCTTCAGCATATCCTTGAGCTGCCATGGATCTTTGCTCTAAGATCGTTGGATCTTCTTTGAATGTTCAAAGACCCGCTCTGATACCACTGTTGGCCCGGCTAGCTTGGCAGCTCGATAACCTAGAGGGGGGGGGGTGAATAGGTTTTTCTGATTTCTAAACAGAAACTTAAGACAGACAGAAAATTATCACTTGAAGTTTGGTTAGTTTAGTGTGATAAAGAGTAGCAGTGCGGAAGCAAATAAACAATCACACAAATGAGACAAGAAATTTATCCTGGTTCGGCTCTTCCCACATGGAAGTCCTACGTCCAGTACCCAAGCAACTCTTGGGATTCACTAACCAAGGGTACAGTCCCCCTCAAGGACACTACAACACCCAGCACCCCAGCTGGTCTTCTCTTCACAACCCGAAGAGGAATTACAACACCTTGGATCCCATCAGGTCTTCTTCTTTCCCGGGCAAGAAGGCAGCCCACTTCTTTTACAGGCTTAGAAGCAAACCTCTTGGTACAAACCCCAGTGCGGTTCTGCTAGACACAAACCCCTAGCTGGGTTAACTACTGTATACAGTCCTACAGCTGGACAAGGATCTTTTTTAGAAAAGAAAGAACAAGACTGAGAGTTCTATAATATTGGACTCTAGCCCAAAACTCTCAGCAAAAGACTCTCCCAAGAATTACAATGACCACAAGGAGAATGGAAGAGAAGAAGGCTTGAATGCGATGAAGACTTCGCTTTAAACAGCTTCTCTAGATCTTTGGCTCGCGCTCTTCTCTCTTTCTCTGAGTGTATGTGGAGTTTTGGTTCTTCACTGGATGTACACTCCTTGAACGATCTTCAGGAAGGCTCTCTTTCTTTTCTTTAGCCATGCTTCATTTTTTATATGAGCGGCATTTGAATAGATCCGTTGGAGTTCTAACCGTTGCTCATCTTCTCTTCATTTGTCTTAATCAGACTTTAGTGGTCTTCGAGGTCTGTAAGCATAGAAGAGAGTGTTAGCATAAAAGAGTGTTTACAAGGATAACAGTGCATGCTACTGTGTTTCTGCTAACATGATAAAAATAGCAGTTCATATCTTTTTCTGACAAGACTCTGAAATACGCATGCAGATTTTTCTGTCAGAAGATATTTGACTTGTCTTTAGGCGCCAAAAAGCACTTAAACAAATTGTGTTTGAATTGAAGTGAATCGTTGTTTAAGTTACTTATCAAATAGTTATACTTATAAGACTTTAACAAATCGATATGAATCCTAACAAATCGATGTGAGAAGCAAATCGTTGTTCTTACTTATGAAATCGTTATGAGAACAAATCGATGTGATCACTTGAGAAATCGATGTGAGAACAAATCGTTGTTCTCTCTTAAGAAATCGATGTGACCAAAGAAATCGATGTGAGAAGCAAATCGTTGTTTCTCACTTATCAAATCGTTATGAGCCTCAACGAATCATTATAGAAGGCAAATCGATGCGGTCACTTAAGAAATCATTACGAGACCTAACTCGATGTGAGCCTTAATGAATCGTTATGAAGGGCAAATAGAATCAATTAAGACCAAATCGTTGTAGCGCTTATTAATTTGGCAGTTGAATTGAAATCGATGTATATAGATTAGACATCGATTTATCATTTTAGTGCGCCAAAAAATAATCATAAATATTGATGAAACAATCTAATCATAAATTTTGTTAGCACAAAATATGAAGGTAATAAAGAGTGGTTCACATGGACTCCTTGTCAAGGCCTTCGTAAGTCTTCTTGGCTTTGGCGCACGTCCTTAGACGACGAGTGGTTGTACCCTTAAAACCCGTTACACCTTAGGGATTAGCACGATCCATGGCCTTAGTGTGTACTTCTTACCTTGTGATCATGCCGGACCATCTAGCCTGTGTTCATAAACACGGCTAGTGGGCAGTGGTGACTTCTACCATACTACCAGCACCCGACCTAGTGCTGTGCAACTGTTACTATCGATGTTTAACTTTGTTTTGCGATTATACCCTATATCATCTACTATCTCGGTACTCTCATCTATTCACGTTCTCTCTACACTCTCACCTATTCGTCTATTACTCTCATATATTCTTGGTACTCTCTTGGCCATTTGTGTGATTTTCTAAGATAAGAAAATGACTTATGCCAGCACAATAGGGCCCGATCTGGTCCTGGGGAGAGCACCCGAAAAGTGCCAGTGCCCATGGGAGTTAAAATGATCAAGGGTGTGTACGACATGCACTCAGTGCTATTATACTATCGAGATTAATCTATGACAATCTAAGTGCTATCAATACAAGTGCAATCTATTCAAGTGCTATACCAGTGCTATCGTTACATGCTATTATCGTTACATGGCCATTCCATTTATCATTCTTGTTGTGCTATTTCCTGTACAAGTTCTAGTATTCTCTTGCCATCGTTACTATATTGCATGACTATTCTCTCTAGTTAACCTGTCCTTTTAAGATATTAATCATTTAAACCATGCTTGTTCCCATGAGATATTAAGTTCTACTGGGCGTTATTCGCTCATCATGCGTATTTATTCCATGTGTTCAGGTGAGTCGGATGGCGATTACCACATGCACGAGGATGGGAACGAGGATGATGTCCAGGAGTGTGACCAGTTCAGCAACCAATTGCTTAGTAGTTAGTTAGTATAGTATGAGTCAGAGTCGTTATGTAATAGTTTGGATTGAATAAAGTACTCTGGGCCCTAGTTTTTGGCTCTTATTAGTGAATGTACTGGAGTTTGATGAAATGTCAATGAATTGGAGTTATTTGATATTATTCCACTGTGTGATGGTTTGTCATTTATTTCTCGCTTTGTACTATTTAATAACTGTAATATCGCTCCGATATTTCGCGTCGGGGCATTACAGTCAACTTTTTGTTAGCGTCTAGTGATCCTGCCATCTATTTGTTTCTGCGGAACGAAACGTCGCCAGTGTTGCCATTTATTTCACAGAGTTATTTTGATTGGTTTTTCTTTCTGTTTTCTTTTGTTTGCCACCTCTTTGATGACTGGTGGTCTTGAGTCACGTGGTGGGTCTGTTTCTCATCTATTCTAGCCTCCCCACACATTTTAGGATAACCCCTTCTTGATTTACATCTTTTACTCGGGAATTCCCTCTCGGGTAATCAGATTGGCTTCAAAAAGAACTCCATAAGTCCCTAAATTCTGTGGATTCCCTCACGGTACTAGGCAGGAGGACCTTTACCCTCCCAGCTTGTTAGTCCATTCACCCGGCTTTGAGTGAGAGGTGAGAGAATGGCCTTCACAAGTCAGTTAACGCACAACTTTGACATTTAAAAATTTTGGGACGTTGTTTGACAACATTGTTTGTGTAGAAATCCATATTTCTCCTAATAATAGTGTAGTTAATCAGACCTAATCATCTTAACATCAGTAGGTTGTGTGCTAATGGACTCTTGGTTGAATTTTGTCAGCATGTCTAACAATCTGGCTTTTGAATATGATGATAATGTGAATGACAAATTTGTCGAATGGTTAATTCTAACATGCAACCTAAAGAGTCACTTCAATCATCCTCTCAAGATGATAATGAAGAGGTGAGTTTGAGGGTCAATCCTCCTATGCCCAGAAACCCAAGATGACCCTGAACTCTCCCAACTCTTGTCCCGCTATTCACCCGAGGACATCATTTCCATGCTCTCCAAGCACACAGTTCGGGCAATGGCTTCCCTTCTTCACCTTCTCCTTTCAAGGCCTCTTCATCCAGGTCCACTCCGAGGCCTGTCACCCCATCCTGGGTTCCCATCCCCTCTTTCTCACACCACTCCTACACCAACTCCCATTCCAACTCCTCCTTCTATCTATCCACCCTATGTCCAACCCACACCCCCACTCAACTCGAATCCATCTCCAAGTCTGAGATGGAGGGTCTTGTTAGTAGACTCTGGCTGAATCTTTGTCCCTGTCTAAGCCTCATTCCCTCCAAAATTATTGAAAACTCCTGAATGCTTACTTTCCCCAAGTTTCAAGGCCCCGAAATACCGCAAGTATGATGGGCCCTCCGACCCCCCAATTCCATCTCGCCGGCTTTCTTATGGATTCCCACCGGTGGCAATATGATCGGGTCCTCATGGTTCACCTCTTCCAACAATATTTAGAAGGGGAGGCTTTGAGGTGGTTCACCTCCTTACTTGCATCCGATCTTATTAACTTTGACATTGTCTCCGAACGCTTCATCTCCCACTTTCTTACATGGCCACCAAGTCCCTACACTTCCGACTTGGTGGCAGAAAAGATGAGGCCGAATAAAGACATTGTCACTTTTGCCAACTGCTGGAGATCCATGGCTTCGAGGGCCGACCTCCCATCCCGGAGTCCCAAGCCATCACCATGATAGTACCAATACCACCCCCTTGCTCAAATCCATATTGATGCTTAGTGAGTTTCCCTCATTTGCACATCTTACAATCGAGCTAGGGTGGTTCAAAACCAAATCAAGGATTCCTCTCTCCCGCCATTCTTTGAAGGGAAGCCTAAGGGACGTAAGGCTCCCACGGCACCTACCACCTAGGGGGTGACCGTCAATGAGTCCATCAGTGCTTGCAGTCAGCCACTAAGGCCCCCTAACAAACCCTCCACTTTACTCCCACCTCCAATCCTCACCAATTCCTATCACATCCCTCTAGCCCCTATTCAGTTGTTCCTCCACCTTCTGGCGACACCCGTCCCGGTCCTAAGAGATCTCACTGTCCTTCCCTCCCTGAATCCCTCAGGGACATTTTCTTCTCTCTTATGTCTTACGATGCCATCCAACTTCCACCACAGAAGGAGGGTGTGCATGCGAGGGCTGACACCTCAAAGTATTGTCCTTATCATAGGCCCCCGGTCATGAAATCCACAATTGTTTCACCTTCCGTGATTGGATGTATGACATGAATGACCAGGGTAGGATCAATTGGGACGATGTCAAGGTCGCCATTGCCAAGTCTAGGTTCACAAGAGAGGGACCTGGGTATAGTGCAGAAACCCCTCCCCAACCACCAAAATAACAACAACCCATCCACCTCCAAGTCCTAGGAGAAGGTCAACACCAGACACATCTAGGACCTCAGGTTGTGAGAAGGGAACAACAGTGGGGGGTAGAAGGTTTTGAGGAGTGTACCCATGTCCCTCAGTAGAGTCTCAGGAACCCTCACCATTGTCGATGCTATCCTGGATGAGCGGCCCTTAGTGCTCATCAGACCCGCTCGCCAGAATACCCAGTCTATTCCCAGTCCCTCCACCTATGAGTCACCCACCTATGGCTCCCAACCCTCCAACTCATTCTCCCTAGGTCTCAGGAGAACATTTATGTCAGCCTCCGAAATCGCATTGTTCCCCCACTCCCACGACCGTCACAAGATGAGGAAGATAGTGGACCTCCGCCACCTACCGGCACCAAATATGATATTCTTCAGAACTTGGACAAGACCCCTGCAAGGGTTTCCATCTTAGAATTGATTCGGAAGTCACCATCACATCAGTCCACTCTCCTCCAATTCCTCCAAAAGATCATGGTCAATGATGACCTTCCTGCTAGGGGATCACCAATGCTATTCTTTCCCTTACCCAAGGACCCTCATCTCCTTCTCAGACAAAGATTTGCAGCCCCGAGTGTCTTCACTTCCTCTCCGTCTAACCATTACCCTCAACGGGGTTTGGGGATTCCACTCTCATCGACACATGGGCATCCATCAATGTTTGTCTGATGAAGACCCTTAAACAGTGGGTTTAGACGAAGATAATCTAGAGAAAATTTGCTCCACCATCGCTGCCTATGACAATTCCAAGAGGGTTTCCAAAGGAAAGATTTCTCTTCAACTGGAAATAGGACATGTTACCATGTCTTCCGAGTTCTTAGTCTTAGACGTCAATCCGGCCTATAGGCCATTCTCGGCCGTCCTTGGTTAGAGCAAACTTTAGGGGTCCCTTCCACCGCCCATCAATGCTTCAAGTTTCCATTCAATGGGCAGAGTTATTAAAATCAAGAGCATCCCTACTGTGGAAACCCTTAATTCTATACATCGGAGCAGATGCCGCACCTTTTCATTCCAGACAAGGGAAAAGAAACCCATATGTCCATCATCGATTTACCATCTCCCCTTGATTGAACCAACCTCCCTTCATCGATGAAGAGTTTGAGACCGTCACATGTCCTCAAGGGAAAGGTTGAGAGGTGATGGCAAAGATCGGCTATATCCATGGCCGAGGGTTGGGCAGAGATAGGCAGGGTCCTGTTAGTAGTGTCAAGTGAAGAGGTTATTAGCTAGGGCTGGTCTAGGATTCATCCAGACCCTATTCATCTGGATCCATTCATACCCTATACGCCTCTTACCTGGACCTTGAAAGAACATTTCATTCAGGGACCCATCCAACCAGGGACAAGGGAGCCTGTTGTAGAAGAACTATCCGGTTCAGAGAGTGAGGAAGAAGAGGAAGCTGCTGAAGTTGAGGAGGTCTGTGAAGACTTGGGCCTTTCTCACTCTTTGGTTCTGACCTCCCATCTCCATCTCCATCCCCATCTCCTCATCTTCCCCCTCAGCTGAAGTTGCTCGGCACACGAGTTTCCTTCTCCAGCCACTTCCCTCCCCTCTCTTTTCCAACCCATCCTCCCTCCATTACTCACCTGGCCAGTCAAGGAAACAACGAGGTCAACAACTCATGGTTCTAAACCTTGACTCCAAAAAAGAAGAAGCCAATTTTCAAAGGTGGGAATGTGAGGCCTCCATCGATCACCCTTCCTCTGTGGAATCTCCTTTGATCGGCCAGGGGCCGACTCTTTCAGCCTAAACTCCGATTCTTGCCCGTCTAGGGGCACTTCTCTGTACATAGTAGTTTAGATTCAGGTTTAGAATCAAGTCTAGGGTTAGGTCTAGGTTTAGAAGAGTCTGGTCCCTCTCAGCCATGCATTCACAAGAGAAGGGTAGGCAAGTCCTGCCCGATATGTTTGGCCTTGGATGAGAGATGTGCTAAGTTAAATCAAGTCCCAGAATTCTTGAGATACCTGCTCTGGTAGAAATGGATTTGTAGAAGGTGATTCAGATGATGATGGTTTAGGAGTGTATCTACTGATTTTGAGGAAAAAGATAAGATGGGGATCTTGGGCCAGAAGAAGAGGACTCAGTGAGCTCCTATGTGGATGGCACAAAGAGGTTGATGAGCCAACCATGGCTGCGGATGAGCCAACCAAAGAGATCAACCTTGGCACGAAGAATCCGAAGGTAGTTTTGATTAGTGCCAACTTGAGCGTGGAAGAAGAGAAGCATTGTAGCTATCCTTAAAGAATTTTCGATGATTTTTCCTGGTCCTATGCGGACATGCCGGGGATGACACCTCTTTGATCGAGCACCATTGGTCTTAAAAGCCGATGCAAAAGCCGTCAAACAAAAGTTAGGACGCTACACCCCAAGCTGCGCTCAAGATTAAAGAGGAGGTGATAAGTTGCACAAAGCCAAATTCATTAGGATTGTGCTTATCCACATGGGTAGCTAACATCATCCCTGTGATGAAGAAGGACGGTAGGGTTAGGATCTGTATAGATTTTGTGACCTTAATCGTGCTTGCCCTAAGGACGATTTTCCTCTCCCCCACATAGATGTCCTAGTGGACAATACTGCCGGTTTTGAGATGTTGTCTTTCATGGATGGTTTCTCTGGGTATAAACAGATCCGTCTGGCGGAGGAAGACTAGGAGAGAAAACTTCTTTTACCACGCCATGGGGGACCTATTGTTATGTTGTGATGCCCTTCGGACTGAAGAACGGGGAGCAACTTATCAAAGGGCAATGATGGCAATCTTTCACGACATGATGCATGTGCACATGGAGGTCTATGTTGATGATGTCTTGGTTAAATCTAGGACTCGGCATGGCCATGTTGAAGTCTCCGGGCAGTTCTTCAAGTCTAGAGAACATAAGCTTAAGATGAACCCCAAGAAGTGCATTTTCGGAGTATCCTCAGGGAAGTTGCTTGGGTTCATAGTTAGCAAGAGAGGAATTGAGATTGATCCCAACAAGGCCAAAGCAATAATCAACATGCCTCCTCCTAGGAATATCAAAGAAGTTAGAGGGCTGATTGGTAGACTTCAGTTTATTAGGAGATTAATTTCTCAACATTCATCCGTTGTAAGCCCTTCTATGAGATGCTTAGAGGAGAGGCTAAATTTGATTGGAACGATAAATGTCAAAAGGCCTTTGAAGAATTGAAGAGTTATCTTTTCAATCTCCCTGTTCTCGCTCCTCCGGTCCTGGGTCGGCCTTTATGATCTACGTGTCAACCATTGAAGATTCCACTGGAGCAGTCTTGGCCCAATATGACACGGAAGAAGAGGAGAGAGCGATGTATTACCTATCCAAGTTGTTCAATGAAGCTGAGAAAAGGTACACTGCCATGGAAAGAAACATGTGCGGCCATCGTCTGGGTTGCCCAGAAGTTGAAGCATTATTTCCTACTCATGAAGTGAAGCTTCTGGCGCGAATGGACCCAATTCGGTACTTGCTGGAGAAGCCTGTTCTGACTGAACGTTTTGTGAGGTGCAAAGTTTCCTTAATCAGTTTGACATCACCTACGTGAATCAGAAGTCAATCAAGGGGCATGCCATTGCTGAACATTAGCCTACCATCCCTTACCTTCATGTTCTCCCGTTGATGAAAGCTTTTCAGATGAAGAGTTAGGAGCCATTATTGATGGTGAACCTTCATGGATACTTACTTTGACGGAGCTCTCAATTCTAAAGGGAGGGAATAGGGGCAGTCCTCCTCTCACCGGAAGGGGTAGTGATTCCGCACGCCTACCAATTAACCTTCCCTGCTACAACAATGTGGCGAATATGAGACACTCCTAGTGGGCTTGAAAATGGCATTGTTGCTCGGAGTTAAGGAGTTAAGGATAATTGGAGATTCGTAATTGATACTCTAGAAATCCCTTAGCAAGTACCAGACCTGGGATCCCAAGTTGAAACCATACCAGAACTTGGTAGTAAGAGTAATCCGCAGTTTAGGAAGCTCACTCTAGTTCACACTCCTAGGGCTCAGAATATATTCTAACAGATTCACTTGCTTCCCTAGCTTCTTCTCTCCCTATCCTGCTAGGGAAATCTTCTGAACCATCTCTGTGCAAAGATTGAAAATCCCTCTCATGCTGATCCATGGTTCTCTCAACTCAAGTCTTCCTCTCTTCGAGTCTATGCACTTTCAAAAGAGCCGGAAATCGATCTCGATGATGGCCATCCTAGTTCTTTGACATTGAAAATATCTTAAAGATGGATCCTTCTCTGATTATGCCACTTCTTTGATAGACGGGCCATTCGCCGCGTCTCTAATGTTATAAGATCATAGGTGGCATTCTCCACAAGAAATCCCTCAGTGGGGTCTATCTTTGTTGCCTTGATGAGATCGAATCTCAAAGCATTGTTGAAGCCACTCACTCTAGTGAATGTGGTGGCCATGTCAATGGTAGAGTAATTGCCCAAAAGTTGCTAAGACACTTTTACTAGCCTACCATGGAAGAAGATTGCACTCATTTTGTTTGTTAGTGTGCTAAATGCAACTACATGGTGACAAGATCCATGCTCCTTCCTCCTCTCTTCACCCTCTCATTGCTCCGTGGCCTTTCGCCATGTGGGCATTCGATGTGGTTGGTCCTGTCACGACCCGAGCGGAAAAATTATAGGAGCGCGAAGGGCAGTTGCAAGAAAAAGGTTTATAGAGCGAGTACTAGACATCAAACCATTGCACATTGAATAATACTAAAATAAATCTTTCCATTATAACTTCTCAATGCCTATTACACCCATAATCAGAGCCATTCTATAGGGCCGATTACATTGCAATAATGGAAATAACTAACTACAACTCTAAGACAACATAATGACTCGAGGGTACTCCTGGCTTCACTCTCGGTCATTCCCCTCCTCGTGAGTGTATGTGTCATCCTCGGTCTCACCTGAGAACACAACATCAAATAACGTAGGGTGAGCGATAACGCCCAGTAGGACTTAAATCTCAGGCTCAAGCAGGCTTAAAAAATTAACGCATTTAATGCCAGAGTATCTAAAAATAGCAGGTACAAGAGAGTCAAAATAAGCAGGAGATAGCACAACAGCACGAGATGGTATATAGTTTCCAAAAATAACACAAGTATCGAGTATAGCACGAATATCAGGATGGCCATAGCACAACTAGCAAAAGTATAAAAAATAGCATGACGAGTATAGCACTGTTTGTCATTCTAGACAACGAGAGAGTATAGCACGTTTTGCGTTTTTGATTGTCATATAGATAGTCGAGATAGATAGCACTTGAGTGTAATGCCAAACACTTTGATCATTAACTCCCATGGGCACTAGCACTTTCGGGCGCACATCCCAGGACCAGATCGGGCCCTTTATATATTGCCAGGCATTGGTTTATATTGTTTATCTTTAGATAATCAGTCAATGGCCATATAGAATACCAAGAAGTAGATGAGAGCACTAGATGAATAGACGAGAAAGTAGAGTGAACGTGAATAGACGAGCGGTAGAGTAAGATGAGAGCTACTGGACATTGCACGTAATGCGACGAGTAAATAGGCGATAGTAACAGTTGCACAACACGCACACTTGGTGTTGGCAGTCAGGTGGAACTCACGACCCTACCACTGGCCTTGTTATGCACAGGTCCAGAGGTCCGGCGTGATTAAGACGAGAGTGAATCTCTAATAGCCGTTTGGATCATATAGATCCCTAAGGGTATCATAGGTATTAGGGTACAACCGGCTCGTCGACCATGTGGGAATCCATGGACAGAGGAGACTTACGGAGGCCTTGTGCAAGAGTTCACTAGTCGGCGAAAGGAATATCCGACGGAGAGTTCACCACAAGCCAAGTAAAGTGTGTAATAAAAACAGGTGCTCGACGTTCTAGAGGAATTCTAGAACAGTGGAGCGTCAAATGTCGGTATATAAAACAACGCAAGAAACGAATACAAGTCCTTTAAAATGGGCAATTAATATGCTTTATTGCAATAAATTACCATATACATTATGGGATATTTTATGCCAGATTTCAGCCATATATGGATGGTTCATGTGTGTGCATGTGTAAGAGAAATCATAGATAGAAAGTGACAGAAATATTTTATGGGTTTTCACCAAAATTCCTGTGAAGGCGACATAGGTCTGTATGGATTGCGACAGGGCTGCCAGGACAGAAGGCCAGAACGCGACGTAGGTACTGTCGCATTCAGAAAGCGACAAGGAAGGCGTCGCGACGGCTTGAGAACGCGACAGGTGGACGGTCGCAATCAGAGCCAGAAGGCGACTATCGGCCTGTCGCAATCTTTGGGTCTGCGCCTGGCTCTGACAGGAATCAGACCAGGCTTGGATTGCGGGCCAACTTGAATCAAATTGATACAGGGCGTTCAGAAGTCATAACTAATGTATACACGATGAAAAATCATGAAACCAGTTGCAAATTAAACTATACATGTAAGGGTACTTCCAGTAAATCGAAATTAGAAAGAGAGCAGGGTTTGAACACATGGTTTGAGCATGAACAATAACGAGTAATATAGAACATGACAAGAGAGCAAGTTTGATTATTTCGAGCAACATGCTCAACAAAATTAGGGCTTTCAGGGGCAAAAGATGCCTAACATGCATCAGTTCTACAATAAAAATTTCGTAGCATAGGATTGAGTATACAAGGAGATATGGATTAACATGATGTCTCGGGGTTATCATGTTTGCAGAACTTCAAAATTAAGAACAAAAGATAGGATGGATGGAAAAATATGAAACTTGGGGGTTCGTTCAAGAGGGTAGGGAGAACCTACAGACGAAATTTAGAATGTTAGCTTGTGAGAATGCCTACTTTTGGATTTATTGTCTTCTAGGGTTGAAACTCCCACAAACGAGGAAGAAGCTTCAAGAACACCTTCTTCCCACGAGATCCTCTCCTCCTTGACCTCTTCCCCACGTCCAGCACCTTGGCAACGAGCTAGGGTCGGCCAAGAGGGTTTATGAGGTGTATTTATGCATATATGAATTCCTATCCTATTTCTACTCTAATTCCTCTAAATTCCGGATTTCATAACTCTAACCTTCCTTCCTTGCTTTCCAATCCCTATTTAGACTTGGATGAGATCTAAATTCGTGCTAAACCATATAGGGTAGGTTTAGGAATCCTATATGACTCAACTAGCTATTTAATGTATTAAATAACTCTTTTCTATTTAAGTAATACTTTAGTTACGAATTTAGGGTATTTTCCTATTATTCTCCATTTTAAATTCATATTTTGACCCAATAAATTCTAGAGGGTCCATTAAGCAAAGCCCATTACTCTTTTCCATTTAATGGGTTTTATTTAATGCTCTTTTCATTAAATATCCCTTTAGCTAGGTTTTAATTCTTTATTAAATTTTTATTTTTTTCGCAAAAATTCAGGTTGCTACAGGTCCACTCGAGGACAGAACCAGAGAAATCTGTAAGAAGTCTTTCATTCGACCGCACTGAGTACTTCACGAAGTGGGCGAAGCAGAAGCATTCATAGAGGTCAAAGCTTCAACGATCGTTAAATTCATTAAACGCAACATCCTTGCAAGATTGGCGTACCTCGGGACATCGTCATCGACAATGGACCACAATTCACTTCACAAGAGCTTCGCAACATGTGTGGTAAATGTGGTATAAACTTGCATCATTCATCTCCATATTATCCACAAGGTAATGGACAAGCAGAAGCTACCAATAAAACTCTCCTAAAATCATAAAGAAACTTACAGATCTCACAATAACGCTGATTGGCCAGACCGCTTGGTTGAGGCCTGTGTGGGCTTACCGCACCTCAGTCTGAACTCCTACGGGGCAAAACCCCTATGTCACGCCCCGACGCGGAATATCGGAACGCGAGGCAGTTGCAAGTGAACGGGTATAGAGCAAGCACTAGACATCAAACCATTTCACAATGGATAATACTAAAGCAAATTCATTCATTAATACATTCCAATGCCTAGTTACAACCACTAATATCAGAGCCAATCTATAAGGCCCAATTACATTGAAGGAAAGCAAAAGACTAAATTTCAAACCTAACTACTACAACGCTAAATATAGCGATAGGACGCTATGGTACTCAAGACATCACTCCAGGTCGTTCCCGTCCTCTTGAGTGTATGGTTCATCCTCGGTCCTCACCTGAGAACACAACGAAAAATAACGCAGGGTGAGCGATAACGCCCAGTAGGACTAAATCTCAGGATCAAGCATGCTTTAAGTGATTAATGTTATAAAGTAGGATAACTAGAGAGAATAACGAGAAACATATAGAAAGTACTGGTACGATAACGAGGGACGATAGCACAATGCACGAGAGTATAGCACGACAAGTTTTGATATCGGATTGGCCGTATAACAAGATAACAAGTAAAGTTGCACAACAGTGCACAAGTCACGATAGCAAGTGTTGGTCGATATTCTTTCAACTACGAGATTCAAGTAAACCAATAATTGACTGTTTGATTAATTGATTGCCATAGATCAAATCTTGCGTGTTCATGCATTAGGTGTATGCCATCACCCAGATCATTAGACCCCCGCGAGTTATAGCCTTTCAGGTGCTCCTCCCAGGACCAGACCGGGCCTTATAATGTTGCCTAGCATAGTCATGTTTTTATCGTAGACAATCAATTTAATGGCCAAATAGAGTACCAAGAAATAGATGAGAGTACTAGATGAATAGACGAGATAGTAGAGTGAACGTGAATAGATGAGCGAGTAGAGGATAGATAAGGGGCTAAGGAACAATGCCACGTAACCTTCCGAGTAACAGGCGATAGTAACAGTTGCACAACACGCGTACATGGTGTTGGCAGTCAGGTGGAACTCACGATCTTCCCGCTGGCCATGTTATGCACAAGTCCAGAGGTCCGACGTGATTCAAGGTGAGAGCGAACTTCTAATAGCCGTTTGGACCATATTGATCCTAAAGGGTGTAATAGGTGTTAGGGTACAACCGCTCATCGACCATGTGGGAATCCATGGACATAGGAGACTTACGGAGGCCTTGGACAGGGTTCACTAGTCCGGCGAAAGGAATATCCGACGGAGAGTTCACCACAAGGCAAGTAAAGTGTGTATATAAAAACAGGTACTCGACGTTCTAGAGGAATTCTAGAATAGTGGAGCGTCGATATCGGTATATAAACAACGCAAGAAACGAATACAAGTCCTTTAAAATAGGGCAATTAATATACTTTATTGCAATAAATTACCAGATACATTATGAGATTATTATGCCAGATTTCAGCCATATATGGATGGTTCATGTGTGTGCATGTGAGAGAGAAATCATAGATAGAAAAGAAGTCGTGAATATGTATTTTAAAGCATTCAGTATAGCTCCATTTAAAACATGTGTTTTTACTACGTGTATGACTGTTTAAAAAGGGTAAGAATATTTTTGAAAGTGAGAGCAACAAATTTTATGGGTTTTCATGCAAAATCCTGTGAACGCGACGTAGGCCAGTAAGGGTAGCGACAAGGTCAGGGTAGAATGCGACAAGGCCTGAAAAGGGTCGCGACAAGGCTGCCAGGACAGAAGACCAGAACGCGACGTAGGGTACTGTCGCGTTCAGAACGCGACAAGAAGAGGCGTCGCGATGGGATTGAGAACGCGACCTGTCGGGCCGTCGCGTTCTCAAGTCTGTGGACTGAGTCTGACAGAGTTCTGCTCTGTCTTGGATTGCGGTCCAGAAATATCAGATTTTGATATAGGGTCGTTCAGAAAATCATAACTAATTGTATACACGATGAAAAATCATGAAATCAGTGGCAAATGAAACTAGACATGCGAGAGTACTTCCAGTAAATAGGAATTAGAGAGAGAGCATGGTTCGAATATGGTTTGAGCATGAACAATAACGAGTAACACAGAACATGATACAGAGAGCAAGATTGATTTAATTCGAGCAAACTGCTCAACAAAAATTAGGGCTTTCAGGGGCAAACAATGCCTAACATGCATCAGTTCCTACAGTAAAAATCTCGCAGCATGGGGTTGAGTATACAAGGAGATCAAGAGTTAAGAAGAGGGTTTGGGTCATGTAAGTTGTAGAACATGAAAAATCAAGAACAAAAGATATGCTCGTTGGAAAATTACGAAACCAAAGGGCTTTTGCTCCTGATAGACGAGACATCCTACAGAAAAAGTTTCATAGTTATGCTCGTGAGAATGCCTACCTTTGACTCGATTTGTCTTCTAGGGTTAAAATCTCCAAGAACGAGGAAGAAGCTCCAAGAACTCCTTCTCCCCACGAGATCCTCTCCTCCTTGGCCTCTTCTCCACGTCCAACAACCTTTGGCAATGAGCTAGGGTCGGCCAAGAGGGTTTAGGGATGTATTATATAAATACAAGTTCCTATTCCTACTACTACTCAAATTCCTCTTAATACGAGATTTCCTAACTCCAACCTTCCTTTCTTACTTTCCAACCTCTATTTAGGTTAGGATGGGATCTAATTCGTGCTAGACTATATGGGGTAGGTTTAGGAATCCTATTCCAACTCTAATTGCCACTTTTATTGCTTTAATAACCCCTTTCCAATTAGGAGATAATTAAACTCCGAATTTAGGGTATTTTCTTATATTCTCCCTTTGTAAATTCATATTTTGACCCAATAAGTTCTAGAGGATCCATTAAGCAAAGCCCATTACTCTTTTCCATTTAATGGGTTTTATTTAATACTCTTTTTATTGAATATCCTTTAGCTGAGTTTTTAATTTATTATTTAAATTTTTTATTTTCTCAAAAATTCAGGTTGCTACACCCTATGCTTTGACATACGGATCAGATGCGATACTCCCATATGAGATCTTCATCCCTTCACTAAGAGTTCAATTGGATTCTGAACTTGACCCCGGTCAGTGTCGGGAGGTTTCATTAGCACAACTTGAACTCTTAGACGAAAGGTGAATGATAGCGGCCGACCATGCACAGGTTTATCGTCAAATTGCACGTTTTTACACCAAAAAAGTTCTTGAGAGGAAATTTAAAGTGGTGTGATGGTCCTAAAGTGCAAAGTCATTAAGGCACCAGGTCCCAGGAGTAATATGCAAGAGAATTGGGAAGGTCCATTCGTTGTCAAAGAAGCATACTGGGGGAATGCTTACAGGTTAGTGGACGCTGAGGGAGTTGAGTTGTCACATCCGGGGAATGCAATCTACCTCAAGAAGTTCTACCCTTAGTCAGTCGGTTCAGTCAATCAAGTCTGTTTATCATCACTTGTCAATGTCATGGGTTTGAGACTCTGCTTTTTCGCTTGGCCACTAGTAACTTAGGGTCTCTTCACACACCACACGATATTAGAGTATTGACTATCGCTGGAAAATCATAAGTACACTTGGATGTGTCTAATTAGGTCAATGTAACCCTTTTCTCTTCTCACTCGGTCATGTTTGGAAAAGGGGCCAAACTACTAGTAGGGAACCACCCACTCTCACCTAAAAGGCAAGTCATAACAAACAGGGGCAATGAAAGAAATGCAAATGCAAAGGCAAAATGCCAAGGCAAATATGAATGACAAGGAAAAGCCAAAAGGTCAAAAAAAGGTAGCAAAAAGTACGTACCCAGAAAAAGGCTGATCAAATCAAAGAGGTAGCAAATAGTACGTGCCTCCACCAAGGAATGAAAATGAAAGTACCCTGAAAAATAATTGAAAACTAAGTCTTTCAGTGTGAGATGTCGGTTGGAAACAAAAAGTGGTTTGAACCGAATCCTCACTGACTTCCTATTTACTTCTTCCAATTTCTCCCTCTGGGGCAATTTGACCTTGTAAGACCTTCCATGGTAGAAAATATCAAGAAGGCTAGGGGTAGTCTCCAATGTCAATGATATCATGCGCGATCCCCCTTGCTCATGGCCTCTGTGATTGGTAGATTATGAAAACCCTATACCTTGACTTGTGATGAATATGTGTCTTAGAGTCAAATGATGAAAAATCTTAAAAAAAGTAGAAAAAAAAAAGAAAAAAAAAGGTATGGTGATGTGTACATATTTTTGTTGATAAGTTCCACTATTGTACATATTCCCCTCTCATTATAAATCAAAAAAAAAAAAAAAAACCAGAAAACCAAAATCCAAAAAAATTAGTTGTATCATGTACATATACTAACATATTTCCTTATTTTCTTATAAAAAATGCATTGTACATATTTCCCTTCAGTATTTTATTTTGTGTTCCTATCTTTAATTAGATTTAGCCCCTTGACTAGATCTCAAGAAAGGTATATCTTTAGGCAAGGGGCTAAAAACAGATCTACACTAACTTTTTTCCTTTAAGTGTTGTGGATGCAGGAACAAATATCGGCAAACCATTCAAACACACATTGGATGAACAAAATGCACAAAAGTCCATTATAAGGGATCAAGTTCTGTACATAGTATGACAGGGGCATACCCCTGGTGGTACATCTAGAGCCTCGCTCCTCACTCCTCTCTCCTCTCTCCCTCGCTAGGCCTCTGCCTACGCGAGCTACTCACCTCCTCGTCTCTCTCTCGCCGTCGATCTGGGAGAGGCGGTCTCATCTCCGTCGATGCCTCTGGCCGTGGTCCTCCTCTGTCACGTTCCAATAAACAACTATTTATTGGAAACTGACAGAAAATAGACTTTAAGAAGTAGAAACTTGTGTATATAAACATCTATCTTATTATAATGGAATGTTACAAAGCACCTCATTAAAGTCCACAGGAGGAGTGGAAAAGAAAACTTAAAAAAACTAATAACATTTCTATCTATCTACAGTCCTCAAAAGATATTCTATCAGACTCTAGAGATTGGTCGTCCCGCTCAGCACACCCCCTTAAGAGCTAGGTTCTTCCTGTTCACTTGAAAGAGTAAGATTTAATGAGCAATTATGCCCAGTAGAATTCACCCTTCTTATCAAAAAGATTATGACATTCAAAGAGTTCAAGAAACATACTTGATTGGTGGCAGTAATGAATATCAAGGATGATTATAAGCTCATATAGGTAGATAAATTAATGAAAAAGAGTACTGAATAAAACTGTACAAAAAGAAATCAGTATAGTAACCATATTCTGTTTCAAGTAGTGAATACATATTCAACTCATGACTGAATAAAATGATGACCAATCAAGCAAGTATGATGCAATGCCAAACATCCAGTAGATCCATTATCGTTCTGTACGGCCAGTAAACGAATTCGGGGCTCCCCCGGGACTGGATCAGCCCCATTTGCATAGGCATTTATTTCAATGAAGTTCAAAGACCTAAAGTTGTCATCACATTTCAATTCTGCTAAACATTCAAGTAAGGTATATAGGTACTTAAATTCTCACATATAACAGTTTTATGAGTCAATGGTAATAATATCAGGAAGATGTAGTCGTGTAGGAAATAATCATACTTGGAAATATCCAAGAATAATCCATAGTTGGATGTAGATGATGATTAAATGATTCCTCTCAGTGGTATAATTGTTTAGAATCCAAGAAAATGAGGAAAACAACTTGTTTGGACAATACAAAAGTGTGTCACCTTTGATTGGGAAAGGAATGGTTCTTGTTAAAATCACAGACTGGTGGTTGTCGACAGCCATAAGGTGGCTGTCGACAGCTACTGGTCCATCTAGAACTGCATTCTGGAATTTGGCCTTTAGCTGTCGACAACTATTGGTAGTTGTTGACAGATGGTTGTCGACAGATGTGTTCTGTCTGTCGACATCCACTGGTGGTTTTGGTTTCTGGGTTCTGGAAGCAAGGTACCTGTCGACAGCTAGGTTCTGTCTGTCGACAGCCGTAGGTCAATCTTTCTGGTATGGTTTAAAAAACAATTAAGGGACTCTTCTAAAAGTTTCTACTATTCCATGAAGGAGCAAACAACATCTTATGGATCTTGTATACATTTCTTGTCACATCTTTCATGAGGAAAAAGAAAAGAACAAAGAGAAAATCTTTACAACATGGGTGGCGTGGGAAAACTTATGAAAGGAAGGTTTTGTATATATAACTCCTTTAAGAGAATTTCCTTGCATCTAGTAGAAAGTTCTCATTAAGTGTACATGAACAGACATGAGTATCAGCTAAACATGTTCACAGTGGGAAAAGAAACATTCCTGGTGGTTTTTCTGAATACAAGTCAAGGTAAGATCATGGTAGACGCTTAAACTCCAAAGTTTTAACAGAAGGAGGAGATAAGAGGAAGGGAAATCCTAAACTTCTCCTAACAAAGGAACTGACCGTAGCAGTTGAGAAGTAGCAGTAGGAGTAGTCGTAGTAGTAGTAACTACAGCAAAGGCATCAGCAGCAATGGCAGTAGTAGTCATAGAAGTAGCAGCAACAACAGTTGTAGCAGTAGCAGCAACAACAGAGGCAACAACAGTAGCAGTGTGGAAGGATGAATAGGTGGGTAAACTTTTACGAGAGTGCAAAGAAGGGTATAAGTAGATGTGCATGTTCTATGCATGTATGGCACGTAGCCATACACCTGTCGCGGTAAACTCCATTTTTCTTACAGCACAACCACGTTTACCATGGGTTTACTCTTCAAACACGTATTATGATACGTGTAAACACTTACACCAAGTGAAAAAGGGTCTTACGTAGCAAAGACTACATAAGCAAATATTAAAAAAAAATAGGTTATGTAAATGGGGAGATAATTCACCTTGCCCTTGATCCTTATATTTTTGTATCCAAATGATGTCCAATCAAGTTGAAATTTCAATCATAAGCTAATTAAAATATTTTACAAATATATTAATTTTAGTTTAATTTTTAGAATTAATTTTTCATTCAGCAAAATTACCCCAAAAATCATTGTTGTCGACTTAATCTGATATCAGTGCATCAACAATTTAGGATATTTATGTTTCTAGAATCAACACATTTTTCTAGAAATTATGGTGTTTTCGGATTCCAATTTCGTTACCGAATTCTGGTGACACCTTGTCGGAGGTGCCCTCTAAAGACAACACTAGAATTATATTAATAATATTAGTTAATCTTTAATTAAAGGTAATTATATCTCATGAAAGTGATTATGTTTAAAACACAAAACTCATCACCTTTTCTCAATTTTCAATAAATATTATTTTGGGGTGTTACATCCTCCTCGCCCCACTGACAGGTCTCCCAAGGACAGGAGATCGTCAAGGACCCGAAGACTGACCCCGTCCTCATTGGCGTCTCTGGCTGGGCCTGTCGCTGCTGCTCCCGACACTTCTTCAGCACTCAGTTCTTCAAAACTCTAAATCCGTGATGGCCTGGGCTTGAGCCCTCTCCGCCTGGCCCTCCCTCTCCCTCGCCTCGAGAAGGTGACCTTCGTCCTCACCAGGTCCAGTTGCAGACTCTCATCTGCGTCTGGAAGGTCGCCCTAAACTCCCTGCCGCTGTACATAAATGAGAAAAATGTCAGGCCAAGTCAAAACATTTGCAGAAAGGTAGTGATTCGATATCTTACCTCCTCCTCCAGCTCCTGGATCCTCGCCCTTCGCCCGGTCCAAGGCCTCTCACAGCCGGACCGCCAGGTCCCCTCTGAGAGGCTGTGCAGACGAGCTCGCTCCTGTGTCTCGGCTCGCCCGCACCCTTGCTAGCTCCTCTCTCTGCAATCACATAAACTGGTCAGTTTTTAAATAATAATCATTCACAAGGATAAGGTGAGTTGTCACTTACCAGAGACCGCGTCTTGGCGCGGAGTCTCTCTTCTCTACTGCCTGCTCTGCTAGCCGCCCCTCCAGGTGCCTCACAGCCTCAGACTCGGGCATCTGTCATCCGCACTTACACGTCAGAATCAATTAATCAGATAACAAGAGTTTAGAGTAGGAGTTCACTCACCATGCGTCGGTCCAGCCGAAGTCGCCCAGCATAGCGTACTCGATAGTTTGCTAGGTACGCCGTGCTGTCCTGGAGGTCGGTGCGTGATAGCCCACGAATGCGTCGTTAAACACGTGACTACAATCTTAAAATTATCGGCCTACACTAAATCTTTTGACAATAGTTAAGTGGTGAGAGCCGAATCCACGGAGAAATAGATTTTAGAGTTAAAGTTTTTGAAAATAATGTGGTGTAAAACTAAGTGTTTTGTTAGCAGAGATAAAGAGGAATAGGTATAAAATTACAAACTAAATAAATATTAATGAAATGTTTTTAAGACTAACTTAGAAAATAATAAAGAGAGAGAGAGAAGAAGAGAGGAATTAGAGAACACAGAGACGATAGAGATTTAAAATACAATAAAAATATAAAAAAAGAGAGATGAAAGAGAATGTTATATTAAAACAAAAGACATCACAATATACTCAAAGAAATATAAGAAAAGAGAGAAGAGAGATAGGAGAGACGAAGAGAGAGAGAGAGAGATGAGAGAGAGAGGAGCAAGAGAGAGAGAGACAGAGAGAGATAGTACGAGAGAAGAGAGTGATGCGAGAAGTAGATGAGAGAGTGAGGTCTGAGCTGTGCATGCCGTGAGAAGATGAGAGGGGCGAGAGGGCGAGGAGGGGGCGCGCGCTCTACGGCAGCGCACGTGGAGAGGGGCGCGTGGCGGCTGGCAGGCGCTGGGCGGGGCACGCGGCGGCGGCGCGGGGCAGCGGGCTGCGGGCTCACGCACGCGGGGGCGGGCTCGGGCGCGTGGTAGGCGCGCGACTGGCGGGCGACGGGTGAGGATGTGCGCGGGCCTGTGCGTGGGCGGCCTGGCGCGAGCGGGCGCAGGCAGGCTCCTGGCGGGCTGCTGCTGGTGCGGCAGAGGTGCTGCTGCCTTTGTGCGGACAGGAGACAGGGAGAAAGAAGAAAAGCAGAAGAGAGGAAGAATAGAGGAAGAAGAGAGGAAGGATAAAAGCAGGAAGGGATCGGAGGGGAGGAGAGAGATTGCTGGAGAGGGAGAGAGAGCTGCAGGGGAAGGGAATGAGAGAGAAGATGTAAGAGATATGAGAGAGAGGAAGAGAATATTTGTAAAATAGATAGATAGAATAGAGGAAAGAGGAGAGTTTAAAGGAGAGAGTTTTGGAAAATAGGAGAGGAGATTTTAAAAATGAGAGGGAGTTTTAAAATTGAAAAGAAAGAGAGAGAGAGAATATTTTAAAAATTAGAATCTCTCATTATTCTCTTGATCCAATTAAATCCATGGCCCATTTGAAACTTCATTTCTTGGCCCATTAATCCTGCAAACACAACACAAAAGAGATTTAATCAATTATCGCACTTGTAATCAAATAATAATAGAATCTATGAAATATCAATCATTTTTCAATAAAATTATACAATTATCACATCCCCCAACTTACTCATTGTTAGTCCCTTAGCAATACACACAAATGAATAATTAGACTAATAAAAAGCACAAGACATCATATTTCATGATAAGAAAGTATGAATGAAAATACTGACTATGAGTGTTTCATGTTCCAGTGGTAAGTGTCAAGAGTAAGCATGTCAGTCATGTCTTTAGATAGTTCCTCAAGATACACTCAAAATTTCATGACTTTTTGTTCAATGTTTTGATCATCAATAAGAGGATGCATGAGCTTTTTACCTATCATTCAAAGATGATATCAACTTTACACTCCTTAAAATTCGATCCTCGAATTACAGGTAGCTTCCACTCTGCCTAGTTTTCTTTTTCATGCCCTTTTTTTTTTATTTAAGTACATGGTGCTGCACTTCCCTTCACTGTTTGACGCAGGCCTCAACTCTTGCCTTAGGAGCAGCAGGCCCGGTACTAAGATCTGGGACATTTTCCATGTTTTTCACACATTTTCACATTTATTTGTAGGCAGGTAGCTTTTTCCCCACGATTGGTCTTTAATAAGAGTGTAGAATATCAATAATCAGCCTGGATGTTAGGTAAAACTCTCATCATCCATTTGAATAGCTCCTATTAAAATTTTCCTGTACTGATGAAATTTCAAATGTATTTTGAGGAAGATGCTGAAAACATAACTAGTTAACTCACCCCTTCAACTTACCACTTTCACAAGCACACATATGAGTCAAGTTAGGAAATTTTTTTTTCACGAAATATGAAGCATGAACCACAATGTTAGGGGCAAAATTTGAAATTATTTTCAATATGACTCTCCCCCAACTTGAATGACATTGTCCTCAATGACATAATAGAACATAGCCAACACAAGTTAAGAAAGGAGAGATGCAACCTGATGATCACATGAGCGCAGTAGCTTCATCCAAGGATAGTGGGACTTCAAACACCTAGAACACAATAGAAAAGAGAAAATAAATAAGTTAAATCTCCTAAAAATATTGGGTTGCCTCCCAACAAGTGCTAAGTTTAATGTCTTCAGCCAGACACAATAAAGTCCCTATGCATCTACTCAATGTCATTTAAAGGAATGGATTCTTTAGGTGAGAGGTGCATGTTTTCCAAGTAAGGTTTGAGACTTGACCATTAACAGTGGAAGTTTGACTATTTTTAGGATCAAGAATTTTAACAGCACCATGGTCAAAGCTTTGACAACAATGAACGGTCCGTCCATCGAGATTTCAATTTACCTGGAAATAAGCACAGCCTAGAGCTAAAGAGCCAGACCTTTGGTCAGGATGGAAGGATTTCCTAAAAATGTGTTTGTCATGAAAGATTTTGGTCTTGGATTTATATATCTTGGAATTCTCATAGGCTTCATTGTGCAATTCCTCCAGCTCATGCAGTTGGAGGGCTCTATGTGATCCGCTTGGGCTAAGTCAAGATTGAATTGTTTAATGGCTCAATAAGCCCTATGCTCTAACTCAACAGGGAGGTGACAGGCTTTACCAAAAATCAATCTATAGGGAGACATGCCAATGGGAGTCTTAAAAGCAGTCCGATAGGCCCACAAAGCATCAACATCCGTCTTTCTAACCAATCTTTCCTATCGGGCCTAACGGTCTTTTGGATAATCTTCTTGATCTCTCTATTAGACACTTCCACTTGGCCACTGGTCTGGGGATGGTAGGGGGTAGCAATCTTGTGAGTTATCCCATATCTTTTAAGCAAAGCTCACAAATGGGAATGAGTGAAGTGAGATCCCCCATCACTTATAATAGCCCGAGGACACCCAAACCTGGAGAAGATATTCCTACGCACAAATTTCATGACAACCTTATGATCATTGGGTGCGGGTGGCAATGGCCTCAATCCATTTAGACACATAATCAACAGCCACAAGGATATACTCATTGCCAAAGGATGAAGGGAATGGGCCCATGAAATCTATTCCTCAGACATCAAAAATTTCCACCACCAAAATGGGGTTGAGTGGCATCATGTCTCTCCTAGAATTGTTGCCCATAGCTTGGCATCTAAGACATGTCTTTCTGAATTCATAAGCATCTTTGAACAATGCAGGCCAGTAAAACCCACTTTGCAAGACTTTAGCAGTAGTTTTCTTCCCAAAAAGTGTCCCCCACAAGCTAGTGTGACAGAAATTTAAGATGCTTTGTTGCTCTTCCTCGGGGACACACCTCCTAATGACTTGATCAGGACCCATGAAAAATAATCAGGGTCATCCCAGAAATAGTGTTTGACATTAGAGAAAAAATGGTCCCTTTCATTTTTTGACCATCCTTCAGGAATTTGACCTACAGCAAGATAGTGACAATGTGAGCATACCAAGGGGTTGTCCTATGAGAAATTGCAAGGAGGTGTTCATCGGGAAAGACATCATGCATGGGAGCACTTTCTGGGATGAGAATCCGAGACAGATGATTAGCAACAACATTTTCAGTACCTTTCTTATCACAGATCTCCAAATCAAATTCTTGATGAAGAAGGACCCATCTGATGAGTCTTGGTTTGGAGTCCTTTTTAGCTAAAAGATATTTTCAAAGCAGAGTGATCTGAGTAGATGATGACCTTTGCCCCTAAATGATAAGATCGAAATTTTTCAAGGGCAAAGACTGCACAAGAAGTTCTTTTTCTGTGGTGGTGTAATGAAATGAGCATCGACGAGGGTGCGACTCGCATAATAGATCCCACGGGACGTTTATCATTCTTTGTCCAAAACAACACCTATGGCATAGTCAGAGGCATCACACATGATCTCAAAGGGCAATGACCAATCGGGAGTTTGAAGAATGGGAGCTTTGGTCAAAACCTCTTTCAAAGTAGTGAAGGCCTCTAAACAAGCATCATCAAAGTGAAATGAGACATCCTTTGCTAGGAGAAGAGTTAAGGGGCGAGCAATTTTGGAAAAGTTTTGAATGAAACGGCGATAGAAACGGGCATGGCCAAGAAATGAACAAATTTGTCTCACAGAGGTTGGGAGGAAGATCAGAAATGAGGCCAACTTTAGCACTATCAACCTCTATACCCCGCTCAGACACAATGTGGCCCAAGACTATGCCCTCTCGAACCATAAAGTGGCTCTTCTCCCAACTGAGCACTAAGTTGTTTCCACACATCTAGCCAATACTTTCTCCAGATTTTTCAGACAATTTTCAAATGAATCCTCATATATAGAAAAATCATCCATAAATACCTCTAGGAATTCTCCCACCATATCAGAGAAGATTGCCATCATGCACCTTTGAAAAGTGGCTGGTGCATTGCAAAGTCCAAATGTCATTCTTCTAAAAGCAAATGTGCCATAAGGACAAGTGAAAGTATTTTTCTTGATCTTCTGGGTAAATTGCCACTTGATTGTACCAAGAAAAATCCAAGAAGCAGAAGATTGCTGGCCTGCTAGTTTCTAAGAATTTGATCCATGAATGGGAGTGGAAAGTGATCTTTCTTGGTCATGGCATTGAGCTTTCTATAGTCTATGCACACTCTCCATCCCGTGGTCAATCTAGTGGGTATTTCCTCCCCTTGTCATTTTTCACAAATGTCAGCCCAGACTTCTTGGGACCCACTTGGGTTGGGCTGACCCACTGGCTATCTGATATTGGATAAGCAATTCCAGCATCTAGCCCACTTCACTACTTCCTATTCACCACTTCCTTCATGTTGGGATTTAACCTCCTTTGTGTCTCCCGGCTTGGTTTGCATTGTCCTCCAAGTAGATGTGGTGCATACAAATAGATGGACTGATCCCTTTAAGGTCGGCCACTGTCCAACCTATGGCACCCCTATGTCCCCTAAGACTTCTATCAATTGGGCTTCTTAGGTAGGGCTTAGGTTGGAGGCAATGATAACAGGCAAAGTTGGTTTGGGCCTAGGATACATACTTGAGGAGTCTGGAAGAGGTTTAAGCTCAAGATCTGGAGGGCTTTGAAGTGATGGAAGAGCAGGTTCAGATTGCAAGGCCGGCAAAGGTTCAACTTTGGGCCAAAGAGTAGAGTGGAGTGGTGATCATATAAAAGCATTGGTCTCCTCAAGTTGGTCAACATCCAGGTCATTATGAATAGACTCAGTCAAAATGTCAATAGAATGACATCTTTCTTCTTGATCTGGATATTTAGAGGCTTTAAACACATTAAGAGAGACCGTTTGTCCCCAAATGAAATGTCCATCATCCCCGTAGCACAGTTGATGTTGGCTTTGGAAGTGGCGAGGAAGGACGACCAAGAATGATAGGAGTGTGTCTCAAGTCCTGGTTGGTGGACATATCAAGGATGAGAAAGTCCACGGGGAAATAACAATCATTGACTTTGACAATTACATCCTCTATCAATCCCCGTGGAGTCTTGACCGAACGATCGGCTAGCTGCAGAATGATGGAAGTGGGCTTGAGTTCCCCTATGTTGAATTGTTCATAAATGAAGGTGGGGAGAAGATTAACACTCGCCCCTAAATCAAGAAGGGCACGATCGAAGGTTATACCACCTATATCACATGAAATGAGGGGAGCACAGGGTCCTTCAGCTTCTTAGGGAGGGTGGTTGTCAAGACTACACTAACATCTTCAGAGAGCCAGATTTTCTGAATTGCAGTCTTAGATTCCCTTCGTGGAGTGCAAAGATCTTTAAGAAATTTAGCATTAGTCGGGACATGCTTGATGGCATCGGGAGTGGAATATTGATGTGGACTTGTTTGAACAATTCCAACAACTCCTCATCTTGGACCGACTTCTTCTTCTTCTTAATGGGCTTGGATTCTAGAGCACTTGGAAATGGCACTTTGGTTGGTAAGAATTTAGATCTTCATGAACCTTCTCTTTCCCTTTGTTCTCTCCCCCCAACTTAATTGAATGGGCTCCTCTTCACTATCACTAGTATCATCTTGGATTTCTTGGTAGGATTATTCACAACCTCTTTTCCTTTGTGTGGGTCACTTACCACTTTACCACTTCTCAGGCTTGAAATGGCTTTTATATTCTCCAATTGTGGGCCTCTTGGTGGGCTTGTTGGGAAGGTTGAGGTAGGAGGCCTGATTGTGAAGCAAAGCCTGGTGGTGGTTCCTTGGGTTAGCCACAGGTTGGCTAGGCAATTGGCCCACTTCCCTTCTCATGGTGGTCTCAGCCATATGGCCCACTTGGGCTTCTAGCCTGGCCATGGTTTGTTGGTTTGTAGCCAAGAGTTGTTGTTGTTGGTGCAATTGTTGTTGTTGGTCCAAGATGATTTGTTGGAGTTGATTAAATTGTTCTTCAAAATTATGTTGAGGGAGTTGTTGAAAGGTGGGCTGAACTTGCTTGGGTTGAGGAGGAGGAAATTGGGCCTGAGGCCCTCTAGCATAAGTGCCACTGTAAGGATTCGGCTGGGTTTGGAATTGGTTCTGCATGGTTGTTTTGGGGCTTGAGGCATGGAGGGGTTAGGTCTTTGAAGTGGAGCTTGTTGATTTTTCCAAGAGAAATTAGGGTGATTTCTCCAGCCCGAAATGTAAGAATTGGAAAATGGGTCTAAATGGGCTTGAAGAATTTGGGCTGCTTGGACTTGTTCTTGGATGAAAGGAGGGAGTTGAGCTGCAGTTGGACATTCATTAATGTGGTAGGCCGGGCTAGCACACAAACTACAGACTTCCTGATGATAGGAGTCTGGGCCAACATATGGGCCCGAGGGGGATGGGCCAAAGGGATCCTGATGGGTCCTAGACAAGATTTGGTCCATCTTTTGAGCCAGAGAGGCAACAGTTTGGGCCATAATATCCACTTTCTCCCACTTTTGGGCCATGAGATTATTCTCGAATTTGGGTTCCAATTCAGCCCGATTTCTCACTTCATACAACCCAGCCCGCTTGGATGGCCCAACAGATCTCTCATAAGATGAAAGTGAGGCATGATTAATTGAATTTTCACTTAGCATTTCAAAGAGATCATAAGCTTCATCTTCACTCTGCTCATAAACGTCCCCCCATATGATGCATCCACCATCTGCCTATATTGTTCAATTAATCCTTCATAAAATGCTTGCACTATTTGCCATTTTGAAAGACCATGTTGGGACATTTCCTTAAAAACTCTTTCAATCTTTCCCATGATTCATGAATCAATTCCTCTGGTAATTGTGAAAATCCAGTAATAGCCCTCCGCATGGTATTGGTTCGGCCTATAGGGTAGAACTTCTTTAAGAATTCTTGTTGCATTTTGCTCAAGTTCTAATGGTTTTCCCCACAGTGCCCAACCAATATTTTGCCTTATCCTTTAGAGAAAATGGGAAGAGGGTCAATCTGAGGGCATCATCAGAAAATTTGAATTTTAACAGTTGAGCATATTTCCAAGAATTCAACAATATGCTTATAGGGTCTTCATTGGTATTTCCATAAAACGATGGAAGCATTTGAATAGTGCTGGATTTGATTTCATATTGGAGAGCTGATTTTGTGGAAGGTTAATACAAGATGAAGGTTGATATTGATTGTGAATGAAATAATCCTTCATCTGTTTGGAGATTTCTTGATTATCTTGATTTCAACCATTTGATTTTTAGAAGATTTTCCTTGGATGGAGAATTCTCTCAATTCTGAGATTGGTCCTAACAAATTAGGGCTTTGTGATCTCCTACCATGCATGCACTAGGACAAATGAGAGAGAGAGAGGAATTATATTTCTTAAATTTTTTTGAGTTTTTTTTTATTATTTAACAAAGACAAACAAGTTTCAAACAATTACCCTATTTGACCTAGAGATCTTAGACTTGAAAGTGAGATTTCTCACAAAGTGGCCTAGACCAATTAAGTCCACTATTAGATATATCCACTGGCCAAGTAAGAGGTGGGGTAGTAGGAGGCTCCCCCTACTTTCGTAGGGACCTAATTAGAGAACCACTTTCCAGCTTAGGCATTTGCCTTTTAACCTCTAGCCTTAGACACCAGTTTCCAAAACCAAGTAGTGGGCCCAAGTGGACCTAAACCTCAGTGTGAGCCCTAAGGCCAATGTTTACTGATTTTTATTAAGGCTTGGGAATGAAAAAGATGCAGGGAAATTGTGGTTTGTGGACTAAGGAAGGGTGATCAAATCCCCACCTTATTTTGTTAAGGAAATTTCCCCTAAAATTTTTAGAAATGATGTGCACACCACAAAATCAAGCAAGGGTTCTATGCAAGCATGGCAATGCATGATCATGCTTCTACAAGAAGGTTGCAAAATTCTCACCTTGCCTCCGCAATCATCGACAAGAAAGGAAACTTTTCAAAAAGAAAAATACCTAAAGATGAAAGTCTAAATGATGCATGTCCTAAAGATGGAAAGTTTCTAATCTTGACATGACATCTTTTTATTGGATTCAAGTGATTGATTTTTTTAATTATCTAAACGTGGCAACTAAGAAAAGGAAACTCAATCAAGAGGGTTTTAAGGGTACTTACCTCCAACGCAATCCCTCATTCTTTTGGAAATTAAAAAAATAAAAAGAGTGAGAGAGAGGAGGAAAATGACCTCAACTTACCTTTTTTCTAATTTTTTTTTGCAATTTCGGATTTTTTTTCAAGACACCAAGATTATTTGACAACTACAAAAGGAAAGAAAATATTAGCATGAATATATACAAAAGACACAAAGATTATCAAAACTAAAAATCTAAGTCCCCGGCAACGGTGCCAAAAATTGATAGCCCACGAATGCGTCGTTAAACACGTGACTAACAATCTTAAAATTATCGGCCTACACTAAATCTTTGATAATAGTTAAGTGGTGTGAGAGCGAGTCGAATCCACGGAGAAATAGATTTTAGAGTTGAAAACTTGGGTTTCTGTTTAGGAAAATAATGTGGTGATATTAAAACTAAGTTGCACTAATAAATTTAAACTAAGTTAAATAATAATGAGAGAGAGAGAGAGAGATAAAGAGTGAATTAGAGAACACAAGATGATATTTAAAATTATAATATACTAAATAACAAAAAATATAATCAAAGAAATGTTTATACTAAACAAAAGACATCAACAACTATACCAAGAAAATATGGGAAATAGAGAGAAAAAGGAGAGAGAGAGAGAGAGAGAGAGAGAGAGGGCGCGCGTGTGGCTCTCTACGTGCATGCATGCACGTAGAGAGGAGAGAGTGGGGTGACGTGGAGGCGCGGCCGCGGCAGGCGGGGCGCTGGTAGGCGGCAGCGCGGCCTGGCAGGCGGGCTCGCGGGCGGGGCAGACGTGCGCGGGCGGCCTGGTGCGAGCGGGCATAGGCAGGCTCCTGGCGGGCTGCTGGTGCGGCGGAGGTGCTGCTGCCTTTGTGCGGACAGGAGACAGGGAGAAAGAAAGAAAAGCAGAAGAGAGGAAGAAGAGAGGAAGAAAGAGGAAGGAGAAAAGCAGGAGAGGAATCGGAGGGGAGGAGAGAGATCGCTGGAGAGGGAGAGAGAGCTGCGGGGAAGGGAATGAGAGAGAAGATGTAAGAGATATGAGAGAGAGGAAGAGAATATTGTAAAATATAGATAGAATAGAGGAAAGATGAGAGTTTAAGGAGAGGGATTTTTAGAAAATTGGAGAGGGAATTTTAAAAATGAGAGGGAGTTTAAAAATTGAAAAGAAAGAGAGAGTGAGAATATTTAAAAATTAGAATCTCTCATTATTCTCTCTTGATCCAATTAAATCCATTGGCCCATTTAAAACTTCATTTCTTGGCCCATTAATCCTTCAAACACAACACAAAAAAGATTTAATCAATTATCGCACTTGTAATCAAAGAATAATAGAATCTTATGAAATTATCAATCATTTTTCAATAACATTATACAAATACTATAACAATTATACAATTATAGTGCGCTGCAGGACCTGCTCCCTCCACCCCTTCAGTAGGCAACGGTGCTGCCGTGCTCCTCGCCCCAGTCTCGATCGGAGAATAAGCGTCGGCGGGAGTGTCCCTCTCTCTTAGAGAGGGTACCTCTAGGGCCGACTGGTGCCAACCCAGAGTCCGTACCACGAGCTCTAGGAAGAGGGTCTTGCAGGTCCCCAGGCAGAGCAACAGCACGTGGCGGTCGAAAAGAGGATGACCTGCCGCCACGGTTGGGTGAGATGCATCTGCCTCTGCCCTTAGGGAGTCCACACCACCTGCAAGAAGGAAGAAGACTGGTCAGTCAGTCAAATCAAATAGCAATGAAAGCAGAAGAGTGTTAGTTGAGGATTATACTGGTCTTGGGGGAAGAGGTCCAGCCGCACTCGCACGTCCTCGACGTGCCGATCCGTCACCCTCGGATCGGGCGTCACCTCCCACCGGGCCATGAGGGGTACCATGGCCCGGCTCCCCTCTGCCTGCATACCATGCCCCAAGGGGAAGTGGGTGTAACCCCAGATCTGCAACACAAAAGTGCACGTCAGTCAGACACGATTTAATCAATGATGAGCATTAAAGAGAGTTGCATACCTGAAGGAGGGGGTGAAGCCCTCGGTGCTCTGAGAGCGCCGCGAACTGCTGGGGGAGGAGAGAGAAGAGGTGTCCCAGCACCGCGGTGCCCCAACATAGCGACCTGCTTGCTCCAAGTCCCTCAGCAACAGCAGGAACTTGCAGTTCATCTGTGATGACTGCGTCGCGAACAAGAGCCGTCCAAACAAGTACGTCACAAAATTCGGACGGACTGCTCCTCTCTCCTCCCTCTGAGCTGGATCGATGCCCGTACTCCGGCACTGAACTCGTCTTAGGTCTCTAGTGCCCCCTCATCCCTCCTCTCAGACCCACTACATCTGAGAGGGGCTCCAACCAAATGCTCCGATCAGCCTCCTCCGTCCGGCCACAAACTCTGCCCTCAGTAGCTCTGCCACCTTGTCGTGGTTGTCCCTCCTCTCCTGCCCGACTACCGGCTCTCCCTGAACTGGTATTCCCATCAGATACGCCACATCCTCCAATGTGGGTATCATGTGCCCCCAAGGCATAATGAATGCCTTGCAGTCCTCTTCCCACCTTTCCCTCAATGCCTCGAGGTAGGGGACGTCCAAGTGGAAGGGCACACTGCCAGGAGGTGTCCGAACCTCATCTGTGCAACCAGTGTCTGCTGGGCCTCCGGCAGTTCCCTGTACCATGCCCAGTACAGGTCCCACATCACTTTGCTCCTCATCGGCCCTTTCCTTGCACAAAACACAGAAAAATAAACGTCAAGATCGATTGCGGTTAAGAAAAAAGTTGACGGCAAACAATGTGGCCGTTGACAAAAGGTAGACGTCCAGGGGTCCGTCGTTTACTGTGAGTTGACTGCAGGTTTTTTGCCATCAAGTTCATCAGTAGACATCCAACACCTTGCCATTAAGTTCACCTTGACGGCAAAGAGCTGGACGTTTACAGAAACTCGACGTCAACAGATGTTGACGTCAAGTTCCTGATGAGCCCGATGGCACCTCCCCTGTTTCCCCCTTCTTTCCCACTTTGTACATTCATCCACAATCACATACACAAGAGGGTTTAGGGTTCGTGGGCCTACCTTAGGCCAGGTTGGGGCCCTCCGGGGTGCCTCCACCTTCGTCTTTTCTTCCTCTCCATCATCACCCGCTGTTTCCTCCCCCTCCGGCGCACTGCCGCCGGCCTCCGTGGCCGGGTCGGCCTCCTCCTCGAGGCGTTCTTCCTCCGACGAGCCCCCCGTAGTCGCCTCCTCCTCTTCCTCCATCCGGCGGGGGGGTGGTCCGGAGGGCTTGCTTCTTCTTCCTCGCCATCGGGCAACCCGCAACACAGTCCAAGTAAATGTAAGATAAAGAGAAGGAGATTAGGAAGTTTGAAGAGTGTGAGAGCAAGAGGGAGTGAGGAAGGTGAGAAGGTGGAGAACAAGCTCCAGCGGTTGGGGAATGGCGTGAAACGGTGCTAGAGAGAGGCCTCGGGTAGCAAAAGCTGTGTTTTGAAATTGACGTCAACCATGTGGCCGCTGATTTCAAGTTGACGTCAAGCTTGTGGCGTTTATATCTTGCCTCGAGGTACCCTGTCAGACCCCCTACCACAGTCGACGGCTTGCTTGTGGACGTCTACTTTGCGGTTGACGTCCACTGATTTGGACGTCTATCCTCTGTCTGGTTGTTAACGGCAGCTTGGTGGACATTTACCTATTGTTGACGTCCATCGATGTGGACGCCAACCTGTCGCTCACAGAAAACACAATTCAACACAATTCAAGGCATTTCAACACATATAACACTTGTGCTCAATGCTATTCATTATTTATTCATCAAGCTTGTGTTACACTTATTGAATTGAGAAGAGTACATCATTTTGCTCTACGAGCCATAAAAAAATCACATGAGATAGGACGAATTGTGTCAATGTACTCTTCATAGGTCAAGATGTCCTTCTAGTTCTCTTGCACTGCCTGTCCCACCTTCTGGCTCATAGTGTACTTCTCCCATGTCTTCTTGGCTTTCTTCATCAACTTCTCATTCCTTCCTAAGATGATCATGGTGGTACAGTGAGATGAAGCTGGAATTCCCCATGGTCTTCCTAGCTGATGCTGTACCGGTGGGCTGGTACCCACCATCTGATCAGGACCAGTCAGCTACAAGTCTCTGTCCTCCCTGGTGTGAACTCTGAAGTCAATGGTTCTCATGAACAGTGGCCTCACTACGAAGTCCTCCACTGGAAAGTAGCCAAGGTAGTCATGCCAGGCATCTTTGCTCTTCAGGGTGCTGTCACACACTTGATCTCATCTTCTGGCTCATACCATGCTCTATTGCAGTACATTGAACTCTGAAGGAGATTCTGGAGGGGGTAGGTGTTTCTCAGCATAATCAAACATTAAATGAGCTTCCATCTATACTGAAGCGGAACAAGCTCCCACATGTGCGTCCGCCTAACTCATCGTAGTGAGGGAGCTGTAGAGGTGTGCCAACATTACAGGGGCAGGTGACTGCCCATGCCACAGTAGAGATAGGATCCCCACATGCTCGTATAGGAGGAAATCACCACTCGTAGGGAAACAAAAACACATCGGCGAGGCAGAGGTCAGCCCACGGGTCGCCCTCTCACCACCTATCTCCTTACATGTTGGATCAACCACCAAGCTAGTCGGTCCAGGAAAATCCCATTCTTATTCGTCATCCTCAGCACTTCCTTCTTATCCTACACAATGTCTGCCAGAATCTCTTCCCATGGGAGAAGAGGTGTCATAGTGTCATACTCCGGCAGTGTTTCCAGCCAGAAACAACTCCACATCTTCAGCAGCATAGTTGCTTTGAATCCCTGGAAACACAAATGTGTGTGTGTGTGGGTGCCAGCGCTCCACGAGTGCTCCCAGGGTATCAAATCCCCACCACATGTCCTTCATGTTCTTGGCCAGGATGACCATGAAGCTCAAGTTCCATGCTCCTATGTAGCTCCTCATATCGATCGTTAATGCGTTCACCAGGTTGATAGCCAAGAGAAGGCCCATACCTGGCCCTGGCTTGGAAGGCGGGCACATCCTGCACATCCAGGAAGCACCATAAGGGGGGTTTGGGGCATTTTCAGCATGAAAGGGAGCAAGAATAGACGAAACCTATTTCACCATTGGCCAGTCGAATGCTCAGATGCCCGAACCTCGCTCAAAACACCCGGTTCATGCTTGTGGATGTTCTAGCCGATGTAGAGGCCATGGCAGCTACTGTAGGTCGCCCAAATGTTCTCTGGTCGGAGTTGAGGAGGGGGGACGAAGGTTGAAGATGGAAGAGTCCTAATGGCCTCATAATTGCTATTTTTTCGATTTAATCCACTGCAGGTTAACGTCAGTGAACTATTGACGAAACATATGTGGCCGTCTACTGTGGTAGAGGGCACCCTATGTTGACGTCAATTGTAAGTTGACGACAATCGATCTGGACGTCAAACCTGAAGAATTTCCAAGCTTTCTCATTCATATGGCCATTATTTCTCATCTTGTGTTTTGAGTTATTTTTGTAGGATATTTAAACATAGGTGATGCTTCAAATACGGAACACTCATGCGATCTTGAGTGTTATACAGGTATGTATAACATAGGTTTAGTCATCAGAGGCAAATAACTTGGCGACCGTGAACCCAGAGTTCCCCTTTACAAAAAACTATGACAGGTTTGCGATCTCTCAATTATGTGTTTGGCCTTAAAATTTCTCTAGTCCTAACTTGCATTTTAGATAGGAAACCACACCAACATGCATTTAGGATTTCAATGCTAACATTCTCTTACTAACTCAAAAATAAATGGAGATTTTCCTCAATTACTACGTGGCACTCAGCTCAAGTGGCTAACCAAATCAGCACCACCTTCTTGTATCAAAGCTGATGTCGGGCCTTTGTTTGCCCATTCCCAAGTAATCCCAAACAGTCCCACCGAGTATATCATTGAGCTATCATTTCAGTCAACCAGTCTTATGAATCATGTGAACCTTTCGCCAGTCATGAGCTTAATTCTGGACTTCCAGCCTTCCAAACAATGATT
>JACBKR010001316.1:0-44155 GCA_014218235.1 Colocasia esculenta | reverse complement strand
GATATACGGCCAATCCGATATCAAACACTTGTTGTGCTATACTCTCGTGCATTGTGCTATGTTTTCGTAATCTGTACCAGTACTTTCTACACATTCTCGTTATTCTCTCTAGTTATCTGCTTTATAAGACTTAATCACTTAAAGCATGCTTGATCCTGAGATTTAAGTCCTACTGGGCGTTATCGCTCACCCTGCGTTATTTGCGTTGTGTTCTCAGGTGAGACGAGGATGAACCATACATTCAAGAGGACGGGAACGACCTGGAGTGATGTCTTTCAAGTACCCTAGCTCCTATTGCTAATTAGCGTTGTAGTAGTTAGGTTGAAGTTCAGTCTTTTACTTTCTTTCAATGTAATTGGGCCGTATAGACTGGCTTGATATTAGTGGTTGTAACTAGGCATTTGAAAGATTATTAATGAATGAAATTGTTTTAGTATTATTCTTGTTCAATGGTTTGATGTCTAGTACTCGCTCTATACCAGTTCTTTCACGCCCCGATATGAGCAGCGGAATAAATACGGGGGACTGTGAACGATACAAACAAACGTATCACAGTTGAATAGCGCAGAGTCACAATTGAATATAATAACACTTTTCAAATCATAATAATATCCTCAAAGTTACTTTTATTTCATTTCATTCAACTAGATACAACCTTACAAGAAAGAATTAACCAAAGGGTCCATTATTCAATAACTTCCAGAAAAGTTCACTATTACATAGACTACTCAATTTCTATTTCTAAACTGTCATCTATTCTAGGATGGGTGCTCGTCACTCTTGTCCAGTCCCATCCGACTCCACCGGTTCTTCATCACTATCTGAAAAGGGCAGGATGATAGGGGTGAGCGAACTAGCTCAGTAGGATTTACATCTCAATAACGTGCGGGCACTAGTATACATGATTAACATTTTAAGTAGGTAGATATGCATATGAATATGATGACAATGTATGTAATACTAACAGATTGAATAGCAGAATAGAACGGATAGTATCAGATCAAAATGTCGAATTGCATATACAATGAACAGATGTTTCAAGAATAGAATCATGTCGAAGAGATGGGCCATATTCAAGCAGAACTCATGTGTTCACAAGAACAAACGTATCATATCATGTCAAGTCAAACTTATCATGTCAAACAGAAGGCATATTTCACAATCTTGCATGTCAGTGTGCTATGCCAAGCACCAAGAGTCCATACTCCGCGGTTAACAAGTACGTTGGGGTGCTCCTCCCCAGGACCGGACAGGGCCCCTATTGCACAGGCATTGGATCAAGTTTTGGACCGGAGTCCCACGTTGTGCCGAACAAACATATTCATATATGGCCACAGAGTTTCAATAACAAGCTCGTAGAAAAAGGAACATGATCATTCATAGAGTCAAGGAATGACAAACAGCTCAAAAGAACAAGGCAGGATAACGACGTATCTTATATTCATATTCATTAATGTCTTGACATGATGGTGTTTCAAAAGAGCAATCATACGCAGAACATATGCTCTCAATTTCCCAAGAAGAGTGTGCCTATTTGTGCAAAAATGTAAGTGATGAGTTCGGATCTTTCCTAGCATGTATGCATATGACAAACAATTAATTGAACACCAGAAAAACATGTAACTATTGGAACTCATATGCAAATCATAACATTAACGCCACTAACATGTCCATACTAACATGTATTTATTCCACATTCATATCATATCCTTATCTTATCAATTGACAATAAGCAAGATCACAAGATAATCCAATGAACATAAGGATAATCAAAATTACACATTAGAATCATATTCGTATCATTACCATTTTCTTCAATGGAGTGATTATTTTTGGTCCATGCATACTATATGACATCATGCACAAGCTAGTAGACATCATGAGATGATTAGACCAAAATATGCAATTTCTTGTAAGGTGGTGTCGACACTAGATCAAGTGGTGTCGACACCATGCTCCAAACACAAGAAAAAATCAGGCAAAACTGGTCAGGTAGTGTCGACACTAGTTCAGGTAGTGTCGACACAGTGCATCAAATACAAGGCAAAAAGGTCAAGTAGTGTCGACACTAGAGACAGCTTTCAGAAAACCTTTGGACAATATGGGACAGTGTGTCGACACTAGGTTAGGTAGTGTCGACACTAGATCAGCTCCCAGAAGCTTTCTGGGTCAAACTGGGGGAGTGTGTCGACACTAGATGGGGTGGTGTCGACACTGAGGGCTTCCCAGAACACTTTCTGGGCTGTTTTGGGGCGCAGGTCGACACCACTAGCCAGGCAGTGTCGACACTAGTGGCCCTTCCAGAACAAACCACATGTCAGGTGTAACCAGAAAAACATGTCTCATGCAGCGATCACTTCTAACTCCTATACTCTCTAACGAATGACATTTGGACACAATGTTCAACACAAAAGATGAAGAGGACAACAAGTAGAAGAACTTTGATGTTGAGGGTTTGATCTAATTCGGTCTCGAATCCCAAGAAAACATATGAAGAACAAAAAGTCAATAGCAGCCCGAAATCACAGTATCATGCAGAGACTCTCTTATCATGCTCCTAACACTCTAACCCAAGTATTTTTGGACAAAAATCCAACATAGAAGATGATCTTGACTTCAATTGGAAGAACTTCATGAAGAAAGTTTAGTCAATTCGGTCATAATACGTGTGCACAATATGACGAACGAGAAAAGCCCTACTGTGCAAGACTTCGGGAAAATCACAATACACGATGAATACTCCATGAAATTGGGCAAATCAAGTGCAAATGATCCTAGACTCAAGAAACTACATGTTGGAATTGGTTTTCTTTAATCTTGGCCCGAGAACACCTACCTTTAGGAAGATCTAAAACCCGTTGATGTTCTGGATGCAACAGAAGATGCAGGGGATGAAGCTACGGACTCCCAGCCTTTCTCCTGCTCCTCAGAAGTTCTTGCTTGCCTCCAAACGACCCAAACTTCGTTGTTAAACCTTCCCCAAGAGTTTAGGGACGAGTTCTTATAGTTTTAGGATGTTGTTAGAGTCCTAACGATACTAGGAAAGGGGCTACGAGCTCTGTTTCCTAGTTTCCAGGAAATCTGGATTCTCTTACCCAAAAGAGGTAGCAAAGGTTTAGGAAACCACCAATTGGGATTGAGTTCGGTTTTGGCTTACCTTACATGACTAATCAACCATCTTTTAACTCTAAATTGCCCTTTCTAATTATGATAATTACCTACATGAATTTCTGGGTATTCCTGTCCAGTTCATTCATATCCTTGGGCCAAATGTGTTCTATAGGCCCATTCTTGTTGATGGTTCATAATTACATGGTGTTGGAAGTCTCCAATACGATTATTTATTTTTATCCCTCTATATTTCTGAAAATTTTAAATTGCTAAATTTTCGGGGTGTTACATCCTCCCCCACTTAAGAAATTTGGTCCCCAAATTTACGCGTAATGGTGTAGTTCGTACCTGAGAATAGCTCCGGCTGATTTTTCTTCATTCTCTCCTCTGTTTCCCAAGTAGCATTAGTAACTCCGTCTCGACTCCATTGAACCTTCACCATAGGTATGGTACGATTCCTGAGTCGCTGAATCTTCCGATCCAACAGTTTGATCGGCTTCTCTTCATAAGTCAGGTCCTCCCGATCTCCAAGTCCTCGTGGTCAATTACATGGTCGGCATTGAATAGGTACCTCCGCAGCATGGATATGTGGAACACATTATGCACGTTTGCCAGTTGCGGCGGTAATGCAAGTCTATACGCCACCTGACCAATTCTTTCCAGAATTTCAAATGGCCCTATGAATCTGGGACTAGTTTTCCTTTGATCCCAAATCTTTGTATTCCCCTTGAAGGTGAGACCTTCAAGAACACATGTTCGCCAACCTGAAATTCCAGTTCTCTCCTTCTCTTGTCTGCATAACTCTTCTGTCTGGATTGTGCTATCTTCAGACGTTCCCGACAATCTGAACCTTCCTGACAGTTGCCTCTATTAAGTCGGGTCCACCCATTGGTTCTCCCCAACCTCTTCCCAACAAAGGGTGATCTGCAACTCTTGCCATATAAGGCTTCAAATGGGCCATCTTGATACTGGCCTGATAACTGTTGTTATATGCGAACTCCATCTAGTACAACTGATCATCCCATCGCCCTCTGAAATCTAGCACCAGAGCACGAAGCATATCCTCCACAATTTGATTGGTCCTTTCAGTTTGTCCATCAGTCTGAGGATGGAAGGCAGTACTAAAGTTTAGTTTAGTACCCATTGCTGCTTGCAAACCCTTCCAGAAGTGTGAAGTAAATCTAGGGTCCCGATCTGATATTATGCTAGATGGAACCCCATGTAGTCTAACTACTTCCTTAACATATAGAGCAGCCAACACATCCACTGACCATGTACTCTTAATCGGCAAGAAGTGAGCCGACTTAGTCAATTGATCAACTATTACCCAGATGGCATCCATACCACCTCGAGTCTTGGGCAATCCCATGATAAAGTCCATACCGATACTATCCCACTTCCATTCCGGGATTTCCAGTGGTAGCAGTCCACCAGCCGTACGAAAATGCTCGGCCTTGACTTTCATACATGTTAAACAGTATGCCACATGATTGGCCACATCCCTCTTCATGTTCGGCCCCACTAGTACGACCTCTTCAAGTCTTGGTACATCTTTGTTGATCCAGGGTGAATCGTGTACTTGGACTGATGAGCTTCATTAGTAACCTCTTCTTGAGTTCTCCATGATCAGGGACACATGTTCTACCTCGGAATAATAATCTTCCTTCTGCTGATAGAGTAAAGTCAGGTCTTTGTTCTAGCTTCTCCTTGATCTGAACTAAGAATGGATCCTCTTCTTGTTTCTCCTTGATTTCAGTCAGTAGGTCGGATTGTATCTGGAGGTTTGAAATCATTATTTGCTTTTCCTTCTTTCCCACGTCTATGTTCAGACTTGCAAATTGCTCCAGTAACTTCCATTCGCCCAACATCAACCATAGCTCCTGGTTGTCTACTTAGAGCGTCTGCCACTACATTGGCTTTCCCGGGTGATACTGAATGGAAAAGTCAAAGTCCTTAAGGTACTCTAACCACCTCCTTTGTCTCATGTTTAGCTCCTTCTGTGAGAACAAGTATTTCAAACTCTTGTGGTCAGAAAAGACCTTAAATTGCTCACCATAGATATAATGCCTCCAAATTTTTCAAGGCGAATACTACAGCTGCCAACTCCAGGTCATGAACTGGATAGTTCACTTCGTGGACCTTCAACTGTCTGGAAGCATAAGCTATTACCTTCCCTTGTTGCATTAAGACACATCCCAGTCCAGTACCAGAAGCATCTGAATAAATTTCAAATCCTCCCTCTTCAGTGGGTAAGGCGAGGACAGGAGCAGTAGTCAGACACTTCTTCAAGTTGTGTTGAAACTTTCCTCACATTCATTGGTCCCACAATGGATTTTCCTTCCGGGTCAGCTTGGTCAATGGCACTGCAATCTTTGAGAAATCCTTTATAAACCTTCGATAATACCCAGCTAATCCCAGAAACTCCGGATCTCTGTGTGACGCTGTCGGTCTTCCCATTTCAACACAACCTCAACCTTTGATGGATCAACAGCGATACCATCTTTGGTTACACATGCCCTAGAAAGGATACCTCCTCAAGCCAGAATTCACATTTACTTAACTTGGCATATATTTGTTCTCCCTTAAAATCTGCAATGCAATCCTCAAATGCTCCTCATGCTCTTCCTTTGTCTTGGAATAGATCATATATCATCGAATAATACCACCAAACTTATCAAGATATGGGCGATAAATGCTATTCATCAACTGCATGAAACTGCAGGGCATTTGTTAGTCCAAAGGCATAACAATAAATTCATAATGCCCATACCTGCTTCGGAAGGCAGCCTTGTGATGTCTTCTCCTTTGATCCTCATTGATGATAACCGGATCAGAGATCTATTTTAGAGAAGTATCTAGCTCCAGATAATTGACAAACAACTCATCAATTCTCAGCAGAGGGTATTTGTTCTTGGTGGTTACTGATTCAGTGTCTGTAATCTATGCATAGCCTCATCGACCCATCTTTCTTCTTGACAAGAGGACAGGTGCACCCCATGGCGATGTGCTTGGTCGGATGAAACCCTTCTCTAACAGTTCCATCAGTTGCTCTTTTAATTCTTTCAGTTCTGCGGGGGACATTCTATATGTGCCCTAGATACTGGTGCTGCTCCAGGGACCAGTCGATGGTGAAATCGACCTCTCGCTCAGGGGAATTCATGGCAAGTCTTCGGAAAAACATCAGCGTATTCGCTGACAACATGGTTGTCCTCTACTTTGACTTCCTTCTTTGCGATGACAACAACAGAAGAAAAGCCATACAACCTTTCCTCATCATCCTTTTGGCTTGTAATGTAGAGATAATTGACAATCTCCTACGGTTTCTATCCCCGGTGAACACTAGTTTTAGGTACTGGCTAAAAGTTACCCGACTTCTCCTACAATGATACTAGCCCCATGTTCAGTATGTCCATACATATTAAATTTTCTGGAAGGTTTTGGGTTTCAATCAACACGCACTGGATGGTATATGGTTTGGTAAGATTGGTGCCAGGACCAATCGGGGTTGACACAACTATTCCGTTCCATTGGGACGGGTTTCACAGGTAGGTATCACCACAATGTTGAGATATGAAGGAATGCGTAGCTCCCGTATCAAAGAGAACTATGCAGGTCGGGAAAGAACTAGTAAGTGTACCATCCACGATACCTCCTTCTTCGCAGTTTCTGGTTCCTGGACAGCTTGCAGTCGGCCTTGCCTCTTCTGTCCATTCGGACGTTTGTCCTGAGGGGCTTGTTCGTTCAGCATTGGGTATCTGAAATCTATGGTCACGACTTCCACAGCGAAGGCATCTCCCTTGCGCTCTCCAGCATTCATCAGTCCGATGACCAGCCTGCACAATGTTTACACCTTTCTCCCGTTAGCACCATTACTTGCTTACCTAACTCCTTCGGCTTTTTATCCGCTGGTTCATTTACCCCACCACTGGGCCTTTTCTTCCCAATAGTCGGCTGATACTTCCCAGCAGAAGACACTTGTTCTCGTTTCCCAATTTTCCCTTGATCCTTTCGGCATCTCTATGGCATCTTCCATAGCTGAGCCTTCTTAACCATTTCGGCATAAGTTTGAATGTCCATTGGCGCCAGTTGGGTGATGACTGGGGCCTCAAGCCATTTAGAAAGCGTTTCGCCTTCATCCTTTCTGTCCCATTAAGTGAACAGCGTATCGGGACAGCCGAGAGAATTGGGCCTCATATTCAGCCACAATCGGTCCTCTCTGCTTCAAAGCCACAATTCGGCTGCTTTCCGTTCTTGGACCCTCTCAGAAAAGTACTTGGCGTGAAACGCTCAATGAACTGAGCCCATGTTGGTTGTTGTCCCTTAGGGTTGCTTCTACCGACTCCCACCATGCTCTGGCATCCTTTTCCAATTGGAAAGTCGCCAGTAGTACTTTGTTCTGGTCTGTGGATTGCATGACCCTGAATATCCTTTCAATCTCCTTAACCCGTGTTCAGCACGTCTGGTTAGTACTCCCCTCAAACCTAGGTGGATCCATGTTCCGGAAATTCCGATGGAGCTCACCGGCTCCGCGGTTACCTCCACCTTGGGTGGCTTGTAAGATAGCCTGAGTCAGTTCTGTATATTCGTTGCATCTCCCTAGCCTGGGCACGTTCAGCGGCCATTGAATAATAATAAGTACCTTCAAGATATAATAATGTGAGTTAGTCATCTAATATATCACATGTGACTTCTATTCCCATGGCTCTACCCAAGCTCACATTAGGTACGACAGATTTGACTCTGTAATAACTACTTCATTTTATGTTCTTATCCCTTGGACCCTAAAGTTCAGGTTTGATACCAACTTTCACGCCCCGATATTTAGCAGCGGAATAAATACCGGGGACATGAACGATATACACAACTTCACAGTTGAATAGCGCAGAGTCACAATTGAATATAATAACACTTTTCAAATCATAATAATATCCTCAAAGTTACTCTTTATTTCATTTCATTCAACTAGATACAACCTTACAAGAAAGAATTAACCAAAGGTCCATTATTCAAATAACTTCCAGAAAAAGTTTCACTATTACATAGACTACTCAATTTCTATTTCTAAACTGTCATCTATTCTAGGACGGGTGGCTCGTCACTCTTGTCCATCCCATCCGACTCCACTGGTTCTTCATCACTACCTGAAAAGGGCAGGATATAGGGGTGAGCGAACTAGCTCAGTAGGATTTACATCTCAATAACGTGCGGGCACTAGTATCCATGATTACATTTTTAAGTAGGTAGATATGCATATGAATATGATGACATGTCTGTAATACTAACAGATTGAATAGTAGAAAGAACGGATATCGTATCAGATCAAATGTCGAATTGCATATACAATGAACAGATGTTTCAAGAATAGAATCATGTCAGAAGAGATTGGCCATATTCAAGCAGAACGCATGTGTTCACAAGAACAAACGTATCATATCATGTCAAGTCAAACTTATCATGTCAAACAAGGCCACATTTTCACAATCTTGCATGTCAGTGTGCTATGCCAAGCACCAAGTCCATACTCCCACGGTTTACAAGTGTTGGGGCGCTCCTCCCCAGGACCGGACAGGGCCCCTATTGCACAGGCATTGGATCAAGTTTTGGACGGAGTCCCACGTTGTGCCGAACAACTATTCATATTATGGCCACAGAGTTTCAATAACAGCTCGTAGGAAAAAGAACATGATCATCATAGAGTCAGGATGACAAACAGCTCAAAAGAACAAGGCAGGATAACGACGTATCTTATATTCATAATTCATTAATGTCTTGACATGAGGGTGTTTCAAAAGAGAAATCATACGCAGAACATATGCTCTCAATTTCCCAAGAGAGAGTGTGCCTATTTGTGCAAAAAAGTGTAAGTGATGATTACTGATCTTTCCTATCATGTATGCATATGACAACAATTATTGAACACCGGAAATCATGTAATATTGGAACTCATTATTGATCATGACATTAACGCCACTAACATGTCCATACTAACATGTATTTATTCCACATTCATATCAATCCTTATCTTATCAATTGCAATAAGCAAGATCACAAGATAATTCAATGAACATAAGGATAATCACAATTACACATTAGAATCATATTCGTATCATACCATTTTCTTCATGGATGATTTATTTTTGGTCCATGCATACTATATGACATCATGCGCAAGCTAGTAGACATCATGAGATGATTAGACCAAAATTATGCAAAATTTCTTGTAAGGTGGTGTCGACACTAGATCAAGTGTGGTCGACACCATGCTCCAAACACAAAGAAAAATCAGGCAAAACTAGTCAGGTAGTGTCGACACAGTGCATCAATACAAGGCAAAAAGGTCAAGTAGTGTCGACACTAGTTCAAGTAGTGTCGACACTAGAGACAGCTTCCAGAAAACCTTCTGGCCAATATAGGACAGTGTGTCGACACTAGGTTAGGTAGTGTCGACACTAGATCAGCTCCAGAAGCTTTCTGGGTCAAACTGGGGGAGTGTGTCGACACTAGATGGGGTGGTGTCGACACTGGAGGCTTCCAGAACACTTTCTGGCTGTTTTGGGACAGCAGGTCGACACTAGCACAGGCAGTGTCGACACTAGTGGCCTTCCAGAACAAAACACATGGTCAGGTGTAACCAGAAAAAACATGTCTCATGCAGAGATTCACTTCTAACTCTTATAACTCTATAACGAATGACATTTGGACAAAACGTTCAACACAAAAGATGAATAGGAAACAATAGTAGAAGAACTTTGATGTTGAGGGTTTGATCTAATTCGGTCTCGAATCGAGAAAACATATGAAGAACAAAAAGTCAATAGTAGCCCGAAATCACAGTATCATGCAGAGACTCTCTTATCATGATCCTAACTCTCTAATGAAGGCTTTTTGGATAAAACGTCCAACATAGAAGATGATCTTAACTTCAATTGGAAGAACTTTCATGAAGAAAGTTTGGTCAAATTCGGTCTTAAATCATGTGCACAATATGACGAACAAGAAAAGCCCTAACTGTGCAAGACTTCAAGAAAATCACCAATACACGATGAATACTCCATGAAAATTGGGAAAATCAAGTGCAAATGATCCTAGACTCAAGAAACTACATGTTGGCATTGGTTTTCTTTAATCTTGGCCCAAGAACACCTACCTTTAGGAAGATCTAAAACCCGTTGATGTTCTGGATGCAACAGAAGATGCAGGGGATGAAGCTACGGACTCCTAGCCTTTCTCCTGCTCCTCAGAAGTTCTTGCTTGCCTCCAAACGACCCAAATCATTGTAAACCTTCCCCAAGAGTTTAGGGATGAGTTCTTATAGTTTTAGGATGTTGTTAAGAGTCCTAACGATACTAGGAAAGGGGCTACGAGCTCTGTTTCCTAGTTTGCAGGAAATCTGGGATTCTCTTACCAAAAGAGGTAGCAAGGTTTAGGAAACCACCAATTGGGATTGAGTTCGGTTTTGGCTTACCTTACATGACTAATCAACCATCTTTTAACTCTAAATTGCCCTTTCTAATTATGGCATAATTACCTACACGAATTTCTGGGTAATTCCCTGTCCAGTTCATTCATATCCTTGGCCAAATGTGTTTTATAGGCCCATTCTTGTTGATGGTTCATAATTACATGGTGTTGGAAGTCTCCAATACGATTATTTATTTTTATCCCTCTATATTTCTGAAAATTTTAAATTGCTAAATTTTCGGGGTGTTACACTTCACTTGCAACTGCCTTCGCGCTCCGAATTCCGCGTCGGGGCGGACACTCTGGAAGTCCGGAAGTCCCCTCGTAAACTGCCCGGACAATGCCCCCCGAGCCGGATCGTAGCTCACTCTGCAGAATAGCCACAAAGCACAAGATTAGCCCATGCACAAAGCAGCACTCTGTCAGGATTGCGACAACCACACTGTCACCTTCTGAACGCACACCAGGGGCGTCGCATTCCTATTTGTGAAGGTGGCGGATCGATCCATCGCCTTCTGAACACGACACCCCATGCGTCGCGTTCACCCTATGTATGGCGACAGTCAAGCTGTCGCATTCGCAGTGTGACCGGAGTGGCCACTAGCCGTTCCCCAGTCGTTCACCTTGGGCAAATGCCCTACATAGGTGCTTAGTACCTTGTCCGCCTTGTCCCATGCGACCAATCACACAATTAGGGTTGAATCGACTTACCGTTTTTGGGCCAATCGCCTCTTCCTCGTCCGGCGCCCCCGGGGGGTCTACCTCCATGGGGAGGGCCGGAGCCTCCTCCCCCGTCGTCATGGAGGGCTCTCCCACTGCTCATCGACGGCTGATGGTCCTCTTGGCCCCCCTCGTGCGCCCCTCACCATCGCCTCCACCACCTTCCATCGACGTGGACCACCGGGGGAAAAGAAGGAGAGGAGAAGAAGAGACCAAGAGAGGAGAGAGAAAAGTGTCACCGTCGACCGGAGGTCGCCGGAGAAAGAAGATAGAGAAAGAGGGGTGGGGGGAGGTCCCTGTCGCCGGAGGAAGAAAGGGGAGAAGAGAGGAGAAGCGAATAGAGGGAAAGAGAGAAAGAGGCATGGGGGGCCCAAATTCAACCGCCTCAGTCCTGTGGTCGCGACAATGAGTCCGTCACATTCTGTTCAGGTCGCGACAAACTCCCCGTCACATAAGAAGCATGGTCGCGATAGTTGACTTGTCGCGTTCTAGGTCGCGACACACATGCTGTCGCCTTCTCAGTTTGTTCACAGAACACCTAAAATTCGTATTTTCATTGCAAATCTCAAATGAATACATCAAATAAAATCTGAAAATCATCAAAAATGTATGATACATCACTATCATCCTCTCAACACATCAAATCTCCAAATTTTCCAAAAAAAAAAACAATCAATCATGTCTCTTGCAAGCCCTGGGTCCCCATGGCCGGATCTCCCTGTACTATCTGAGGTCGCCTAGTATGTCTCACGCACGGCCTGCTCGTCCTCCGGATCTCTAATGCGCTCTGCACGGCCTGCCTCGTCCTCCGGATCTCCCAAGCATCTTTTCTTCATAGGAAGCAGGTGTGATGGCTGAAGTAGTGTTGTCCTTGGCTTCCCGATCTGAGATAGCACCTGTGTGGATTGTAGAGAACCATCTCCATGTTCCCCACAAGCTGTAGGTAGTCCATACATGCCCAAGGGAAGCCGTATACAATCTGCGAAGCGCCGCTATATCCATGGCGAAGTGCTCTATAGGAAGCGTGTTGAGGTAAAGCCGCCATGCACTACGAGTCTTCTTGTCCGCCGTCTTGCACACAACACGATCGGAGAACTTGGCCGCTCCACCGATGACGCACAATGGATGGCACCCAAAGATCCGACTCTCGGAAGTGGGATTTTCTACAGGTTTACTCTAGGAGGATCATAAAGCCATAAGTGCCCCCCCCCCGTAGCCACCGATGTGAGTCTCACGTAGAGATAGGCTAGAACCGTATGAGAGAGGGAGACTCCCCGCCATACCCCGCTAATGGCACTCAAGCTCGCATAATCTAAGAGGTGATCTCCAGACGGGAAGAGTACCACCCCACACAAGCATATAGCCACGGCTTTGGCTATCTCTTGGTAGTTCCCACATTTATTCATACAGTGAGATATGACCCACCTAGATAGGGGACAGGTGAATGTGTTGTGGCTAATCATGGTATGCACATCTCCGAGGTCCATCATAAATTCATCTAGGATGAGTTTTGGGTTGATAGGCTCAACGGTGTAACAAGTTTTTTTGCTTCTCCCTGTTTGGTCTTGGGTAAAGCCATGACGCTTCCACCTCTTCCAATAAGACTGTGGCCTCAAACTTTGGGAAAAGAAAAGTATGGTTTTGTGGATGCCAAAGCTCTATCAAGGTGGTAATGCTATGCCAATCAAAGGAGATTTTGTGATAATTGTGGGCGGCTATCAAACACCCCCCAACCCCCCTATCTCAAAGAATGGATCACATGCAGGGGAGGACTTTTATCATGGGTGCGATCCACGTGAGCTTAGAGTATCGGCGAGAGCTGTGAAAGAGCTAGAGGAGAAGAAGAAAGAGGAAAAGAGAGGAGAAGAAAAGAACATGCATTAATGAAGAATTCGGAGTTGAAAATCACAGAAAATTGAAAAGATCATCTTACATACCCCTCTCACATTGGCATTTCTACTTAGATGGTTGGGGACGTCCGTCAGCTCAGGAGCTCGCCATAGGACGTCTGGGCCCGCTTGGGACCTCCATAGGAAGCCTCTTCACCCATGGGAGCACTTGGAGCTCTCCTCATGGCCATTGAAGACTTGGTGCTGGAAGAGAAGAAGGGAGGTGTGAACTCCGAATTTGGGCCTCTCACCCCCTTTTGTAGACATCTAAGACTCATATTCATGGTGGGAATAAGTTTAGAAGGGCTAATGGGAGTTAGACTTGAATTAGAAGGCCCTAAGAGTCCAAAGGGGAGGCAAACATGGAGCTCTCGGGTTGCCTTTTGTGTTTTGGGCGCAGATCCTGTGGTCGCGACGTATCGATGGTCCCTTCAGGTAGCGACAGCTTGTGCGTCGCGTTCATAATCGGTAGTGACAGACTTCCTGTCGCGTTCCTTGTTTGAATTTGCTGCCTGCTTCTTTCACATGACAGACCATTTCAAGATGTGTTTGCACTTATGCTAAATTCTCCAATTATTTTGTGCATTTTGAGTGTATCCGTTTCTTTATTGCTTTCTTTATTTTGAAAATCCATAAAAATTAAAAAAGCAAAAATCCAAAAAAAATTCAAAAAAATCAGAAAATCAAAAAGGCTCATCAGGTAAGTTCAGGTAAGTATTTCTAACCATTATCTCTACATTACTATATGGTATCTACCCTACTATATCATCTCAAGGACCAGCTAGTTCTCAGTGTTTCTAGGATCTGAGTTCCCCTTCACCAAATGAGGATGATCTAGGTGCGTACTGTTAATCGTTGGATAGGCCGTTAGATGGTATGGCTTGGGGACGATGGATTATATCGCACGCCGGGATGCGAAGTGTCTTGACCCATGCTCGTATTGTCTATCAATATTATCCTTGGGTATTTGTTATTTTCTCCTTTTCTTTGCATTTTATTTTATGATTTCTTTTCTTTTAGCCCAGCATGCATCATTTAGGATCTTTGAGCTTCATGCTTCATGATTGGTCAAGTCAGCTTCGCATGATGTTTCAACCAGATCTTCATTTCTCAGACAGAGATTCATTCCATCCGAATTTGAAGTCTTCTTCAAGCTAGTTGCTCAGTCTAGTTTGCTAGTATGGTTCCTATTCAGGATTCCTCTCATCCCCATTCAATATAACAGACATCTTTTCCCCATTGATCCGCTCATTAGTCGTGAACCGCTCAAAGGCCAGAGTCGAATCGACCCGCCGGGCAGCACTATCCCCTAATGACGAAACCTGCACACTAAAGATAGCCAGGGAACCTCTGAATCAAGAGGTAATCATTTATTTTCTTTTGATCTTTATTCGTCCCAGATTTGAACCTTCCTTGCATTCTGTTCCAGCCATGTTTGAAGAACGCCGGATAATCTCGCTGCTTATTCGCTCAGAATGGGTGTCTCTTTACCTTGTGCCCACTTTTCATCTCATTCCGCTTCATTCCACTACATCGTCATTTCATGCCATCTCCGCTTCACTATCGCTCCACTCCCTGCAAAGCAGGCATCAAGGGGGGCAATCTATAGACACCCATTTCTGACCCATAAGTCGAGCCAAATTCCTTGTCATATCATTGATGCCCCACGTTGGCTTACCATCGCCTAGCTGGCTTTCTTCAATCATGGTATCCTTTCATTAGTCCATCGCCCTGGTGGGTTCTTCTTGGTCACATCAATTAGTCTTCATCACCATCTTGTAGCTCTCTGGGTCAAGAGTCCAACGCTTCAAGCCACACGCCAATCCGATACCCATGCAAGGAGATCAGACTCTTTGTATGGCCATATGCTAAAGTTCATGAGGCAACAATGTCCCTGTCGTGTTCTTCTTCAGAGGCGACACCTCAATACGTCGCGTTCTCATTTGGCATTTTATTTCCCTGAAAAATCGCCAGAAAATGCTCAAAACCCTTCCTTGTAAGGAAGGCAATGTATTGAGGCGTCGCTATCTGATAGCGACACCAAGCCCGTCGTGTTCTGGTTTCCATGCAACGTACCATTTCCTAACATGACTTGGACTCTTTCTATTCTTGAATAATCTGACTTTTGGTCCATCTAGAAGCATCCAAATCCTTCCAAAATTGGAGGAGACCTTCTTTATACTTTCTTTCCAAGTTCTGACCACCCTTGCGCGAGCATACTTACCAGGATTCAGACTCTTGCCCATTATTCCCCCTCAACCCGTTCAAGAATAACAGGGTATATATCCCTCCATACAGCATGGTTTAGGGCAAGGTCGGCATCTGCTTCTTCCTCTCCCAGAGAGCTACGAATCCTCAGAAGAGCTCTCAGCCTCCAGATGACTAGGAAGTGCCCCCAGCGTGTTTTTCCCCTACCTATGCTTTCTCTCTCCTCTTTTCCTTTGATTTTCTCTTCATACATGCATCTTTAGGTCTGTTTTCTTCGTAGATTAGCATTAGAACCTCACACACACCTAATTAATCACCCAAAGGGTTAAAACCCCACCTCATGTGAGTTCCCTCCAATTACTTCATGTTCTTTCATGTTTTTTGGACATATTCTACACAAACGAGTTATATAATGGGTTTTCTGTCATCTTAATGTTCTGGCAGGTGTTAGAAGACAGTAGCATCACGAGGCTCTTGCCCCTTGGCTGGCTGAGGAGCAGGAAGAAAAAGAACCCACAGTCTTCATCCTCTGAAGTGGAAGGCGACGACAATCTTGTCGCGATCCAAAAGGTGACGGACCACACGGCGCGTTCAAGTACAAAGAAGGTGACACCTACATCGTCGCGTTCACAGGATCAGGTTCTCCTTCTGCCTCTTTTTCCCTTTTCCAAGGTAGTTAGCATATTATCTTCGTCATATCTTCTTTACAACTACTTTGGTGGCAATCACAGTCAATTCCCTTTACTTTTAATCATCATTTTTGTGGACCAAATCCCGTGATTACACCAAGACAATTTGGGTATCAAAAGTTACAACTTAAACTTGTTTGCAGGGTCGCCTGAGAGCATCCAAATGGTATTTAGATAGTGGGTGCTCCACACATATGACAGGTGACAGAAAGTTATTTACAAGTTTTAGAGATGAGATTGGTCAAGTCACTTATGGAGATAATAGAAAGGCAAAGTGTTAGGATGTGGAACAATATAACACAAGAAAAGGATTTATAGAAGATGTCATGTATATAGAAGGATTAAAGCACCAATCTCATTAGCATCAGTCAACTGTGTGACAAAGGTCAATTAGTAAGATTTCAGAATGATAGTGCATGTAGCCCCCGAAATTTTAATTACATAAAAATTCAAATAAATGGAAATACATAATTTCCATAATATCAAAGTATTTAAACATACGTATCATTATCGTATGTGCTAAATCACACCCGAAAATTACGAAAACAATTATAAATCAACCCCACACATTATTCTAAGTGTTCCACGAAGAAATTCGTACAACAAAAAATCCGATTAACCAAGTGTACATCACATGGTGACCGATTATCCAAATAAGGAAACAAGTCGGAAAACCGTTAACACGGAAATACGACGCAATCATAAATTAAATAAAAATTTTGGAGAGACTTCTAACATTATATATTAATGACCCAATATCATAATTGAGTCAATGGACAACATTTGGCCCAAAAATCAAATGAAGCAAGAAAATACATGGAAATTCATAATCTAAATAGATTGAAATTAGAAAGAGGCAATTAGAGTTGAATTGGGATGAGATCATGCACTTTTGGCAACCCAAATTCGTGCCTAGCCATCCTTTGGCATTTCTTGATGGCCAAGGCACTCCAATGGAGGATGAAATCCTCAAATTAGGGAAGGTAATAAGCTGAAACCGCAACTTGGCTTTCCTTGTTACATTCGGACTCCTAAAACCCATGGTTGCTTAAATACTCTCCACTAACCCTAGGGACGAGTTTTACCACTTGCTGGGGTCGTGTGGAGGAGTTCTTGGCGGCTGGGGAGCTGTGGAACGACCACAAGAAGGTCATCTTCTTCCCCTGTTTGTCTGCTACGACCTGTGCAACCCGTCCACTTGGAGTCGACCAAAGGTAGGGTAAAACTAAATCCCATCGTGCAAGACTTACACCCCTGGAAAGAGGGTCAAGTCTACGTTCAAGCCAAGTGGAATGCATAATTTTCATGTAGTACACTGGGAGTGTTAGGCATTCTTCAACAGACGGTCAGAACAAGGGTCTTCTGAAGAACGAAACTTCAATCAACCCAGAAGGTAGGTTTCTCAGGCCAAACATTAACAAATCATATATCAATGTGTAGAGCATCAAGTCTAGTTTCATTTCCAATTGGTTTCATTGAATTCCAATGAGTAGATTTTGAATTATATGCATTTTTCCAAAGTCACGCATGTTTGAGACTTTTTACATTCATGTTGATTTATCATGCATCCTGAGGCCGTTTTAAATTATTTAAATCATAGTTCGCACCTATTCCATGTTCCCAACAACTTCATGTTGAGACTTTTGTCAAAAAGCCCTAGTTTAGAAGATATAGGCATTGCATGGATCGAACCCCTGTGTTTCAGAATTTTCTACGTTTTCGGTCTGTCCCTGAACCGCGTCCGGTTTAGACGACGCGTTTCAAGTGTCTGGTATTGCGTCGCTCGTGGGCGACGCGATCCTCTGAAAGGCATCTGCGCAACCCGACGTGTTTATCACATTGACCCGTCAACGCTGCGTGGGTCTTCGGGCCCGCCTGAGAGTCAGCGACGGTCTGAACCGCGGCGGCAGGCCCCCACGCGTTTCAGGCAGTTTCCCGCCCAGCGATTTCTTTAATGAATTTCCTTGAACATGTCCATTTCCCCCGACGCATTCAAGCATGAAGGCGGCCACCAAGGTGGACGCGATTTTAACTTTTCCCCATTTCACTGGTTTTCACTGTGCAATGTGTTTTGAAGTGCGCCCACTGTGTAGGACACATATTTCAATGCTTACCTGAGGTCAGTTTAACATGGTATCAAGTGTGTAATTTGCATATCTTGGGTCTGATCATTACATGATGTCTGTTAGTGGCTTAAAAGTGATTAACCCTTTAAAGGATATAATTACATGAACATTATTCTAATTACTTTCTCATGACGTGATCATTCATGAAACTTGTGATTTGCTCTTGCTACTGTTCTAGCTTGATTAAAATGGTAATTGTTATCTTAAAATATGCAAACCATTATTAGTTAAAGTGCATAGTTTCATGTCATGCCATCATATTTAGTGCTTTCCGCAAGTTTGAAACCGGTGGATTGTGGATTGAGATGCGTACATCACTACACACTTGCACATCTAGGCAGCCCTTTCTTGGGGATTTGGAAGCTCTCTATCGGTCATTCTGAATCGGTAGACTAGCGACCCTTTCTTTAAGACCTCCATAAATCTCTGTTGTTTTGGATTCCCACATGAAGACCGAGTGGTTGTTACCATTGAAGTTCCCTAGAGATAGCGTGCACTTCTCTCTCATCTTGTCTCGTGAGTGTGATTTACAATCTAGACTAAAGCCATTAACGTAAAGATTGAACTAAAGTATAAATAGTATCGTTATGCTACCAAATTTATCTCTTGACCATTGTTATCATGAAACCATGTTCAATTACTTATTACTTGTTCTCATCATCATCATGAACATGACATTACACATGCTTACTTATTGAAACTCTCATTAGCCATTATTAATGACTGTGGGTATCTACATTTAAAATTGAAGTGAGATGCTGACCGGGCACGGCGAGTGTCCAAGGGCTCCAGTCTAGCCCCAATTATGGAGAGTCATAATATATTGTTAACCATGGGGTATAATGATTACTGGCGTTGCATCTGCGCTGGAGTCGTGCATGTCGTACTGAATGATAGATACAATAACCACATACACGTGTCCTGGTGTACATTCTTGGTGAATCTTTCCTGGTGTACATTAGTGTCTACGTGCCTGATTAGTGTTACATGATCGTGCTCGTGCGTTCTTGCTTGCTTCTTGCGTGATATGGCCATCCTGCATTTAATGCAATTAGTGATATCTCGCGTTCTTGAAAGCTGTTGACATCAAGTGAAACCTTGCATGCTTGTACAAAGTGATATATTGCTAGTTCTATCTTGTTATATCCTTCTAGATCTTGTTCTATCATGATCACTCTATCTAGCTTCTTCATGTATCCTATTTTAATGAGTTTTATATTCGTACATGCATATCATGAAATTCATCGTGCTTACCTAGTTCTAAATTGTTAATCACTTATATCATTGCCCGCACATTGAGATATAAATCCTACTGGGCTAGTTTTCTCATCCCCTACTTTTAACCATTCTAGGTGATTATGACATTCAAGAGGAAGAGCAAGTCGAGGATGGGAATGCATCCGAGTGATGAGCGTTCCAACTATGAGTCTAGTTATAGTAGTTTGCTTTAAGTGTTAGATTCATGTAGTAGGAAGTGAGGAATAAATGTACTTTTTCTTTTTATTGAGTCTTAGTCCTGTATTAGTTCCTTTGAAACAAATATGAGATTTGAATACATTTCATTGAGTTCAATATTTGGGCCCTATGATGATGTATGTTGTTATACATTTACTGCGTGCTTCCTAGAGGCGTATTTGCCGACTGTTCACGTCTCGGGATATCAACTTGAATTATCTGAATTATTATCCGCTGCGAAATTCTCGGACGTGACAATGCATTATTCAAAAGGATGGAAAAATAGTTTTTGAGGCACAAAGAGTCAAAATATGTACACTCTACAACTAGCAGAATTAAAAAGTAAATTTATGTCTTGCAACTACAAGAGTGAGAAACTGATCTATGGCACAGAAGACTAGGACATGCAAGCACATCAGTGATCAAGAAATTAATCAAGCATGATCTAGTTGAAGGTCTTACAAAGCTTAAACTGAAGAAATCTGGAATCTGTACAGCCTGTGCCAAGGGAAACTAGACCAAGACATCATTTCAGTCCAAAATAGTAGTTACAACTTCCAAGCCTTTGGAACTCCTTCACATGGATTTATTTGGACCTATAAGAACAGTAAGTCTTGGAGGAATGTGTATGGCTATGTAATTATAGATGATTACTCAAGGTACACTTGGGTATCCTTTTTGGAAGCCAAATCAGAACATTTATTAGCTTTCTGAAGTTCAACAAATTAGTACAAAAGAACAGGAAATTTCAGATAATCAGAATTAGATCTTATCATGGTGGAGAATTCAAGAATGAAGAATTTGTAAGGTTCTATGAAGAAAATGGCATAGAACACAACTTCTCTGCACCAAGAACACCTCAACAAATGGAGTAGCAGTAAGGAAGAACAGAATACTGCCTCCCTACGCTACGCTCATCCATAGTTAGTTGTTACGCCCGGAGTTAATACGAGTTCGTTCAGACTGCGTACCTCATTTACCCACGAAGCTAAGCGGTGAACTCCGAGCGAACGAAGTGAAGCGATTGATGAGCGAATCGGTGTTCGGGTCCGCGCCGGGGAAGCGGTGTGTACGCCTCCGGCCAAGTAAACAAAGAAAGTAGCTACTACGCCGCTAATCACACTCTCACTCTTCCCCGTATTCTTCGAGTACTCTCCCCCGATTTCTTTTATTACTTGAGCAGCAGGTGTGCACGACTCTGAAGTCGAATAATCACTCTACTCCCCGAATCCCCGACTAACGTCAGTTATTAGACTTAACAACTATGTGTACGCCATCGGCGGTGAATCGCATATACGCCTTCGGCTATTTGAATCGACTACTCAATAGATACTGCGTATCTCTTCTTCGACTCAATTAATAACTATACGATGTGTTAACTACTTCTTACGCTTCCCCGCTTCCCTATTAACTAGTTATTTAGTTACATAGCTACATCAGTGTACGCATCTAAGCCCGAGGCGCATTGAGTCGTTAATCAATAAGCGGTCCGGGGATTCGAATAATCAGTGTTCTCGTCGATTCGGGGGAACACATAGTCGATTCCGAATAACAAGTCCCAGTCGCATAAGAAGTAGAATACATATATACGCATCTAACCCGGTACGCCTTCCCCGTCTACTACTCTACTCATTAACGCATATACACATCTACGCATACGCATCCCCGATTCCCGATCTCTTCTCTTCCCTTTTCTCTGACTCTATCCGAATAACTCAATAACTCTATCCAAAGAACTTAACTCATAACTCTGGTGTGCCCGACTTCACTCTTTTAGTAGTAATGGCCGACGAGCCCCTTCGAGAATGCTCCTGGGGATCTTCCTGCACCCTTTTGCGTGGTCTGGCTGGATCCCAAGGCTGAGTGACTCTTCCTTCCCCAAGTGGCCGAGTCCTGGTGGGCTGGATATTAGCTCTAGCAACGTGCTTTCCCTCTTCGCGCCATCTCTTGCTTTGTTTGCTTCTTTTTCTTGTATAAAGTGCGCCTGAGGCTCCTCTTAAGCCTATATCGCGAAAAAAGACTCAGGCTAACCAACAGGATTTCTTCTACTTTGCCTTTCATTAGCTCTTGAATAGAAAGCCCTTTTTCCCTTTGGCTTAGTTTCTTGATCCCGCAGGCTTCTTTCAGGCGATGAGGCAAGTTGTCCGGCCTCACTCTATAAGCATCGGCAAAGAGTAGGCAAAGAACATAGCAAGGTCAATCAAAGCCAAATGCGATATAGCATCTGCCCTCTTTAGCAATCCGGAGTTCTTTGAACTGGAAGCGAGGAGGTGCACAGCTGGCTCTTATGTCTAGTTACATTCCTCACTCTCTGACTTAGAAGTCTTCCTAGCTAATCTTTTCCTATTAAGGACTTTCACTTCGCACCTTGCTTTCAACTATCGTGGTAAGGAAAAACCTTTTCAACTAACAAACTTTTTCCTCCGTCGCTTGCTTGAAACTAATGCTTTTTCCCTTGCTGGCTTTCCCCCATTAACACTTGTTTACTTCCCCCATTTTTTTACTTCCTTCTGTATCCTGCCCTTAGGTATTCGTATACCGGTAATAAGTCCGTAGGCCTTAGTTAGCCAGCTTATAGGAAGGTAGCATGGGCAGGCAATCGCCTGTTAGCGAATTTCTATCTGTAACGGTAGGCGCATTAGACTGAATTAGTCTTAGTGCCGTAGTAGGATTACCTTCGTCACCTTCCCTTTGTCCTTTAACTTATGACAGCAAGCATTCCTCCCATTGCTAGGAGATCTATACTATAAGGCCTAGGCACCTCTTATAAGTCACTTGCCTTCCTTCCACTCTACGTTCTAGCTTTCTTTACGGACCAGAAGAAGAACAAAGGGGAATTTGGTATTATCAGTCATCCCATTCCGTTCCAGTTGGCACTAGTAATGCCGCATCCCGCTCTTACTTTTTATTGATAGCAAAGGTCCTTCTAATTAGCGTGCTTAACCCGGCAAGATCAGATCTACGAATAGAAAGTCTTCCTAGCTAATCTTTTCCTATTAAGGACTTTCGCTTCGCACCTTTGCTTTCAACTATCGCGGTAGGAAAAACCTATTTCAACTAACAAACTTTTTTCTCCTTCGCTCGCTTGAAACTAATGCTTTTTCCCTTGCTGGCTTTCCCCCATTAACACTTGTTTACTTCCCACGTTTTTTTACTTCCTACGCTATTCGCTGGCATTGAACTATTCTCTCGCAGTCCCACGCTTGGAACTAGAATAACTATTTTTTGGCAGAACTATTCTATTTGCTAGAACTATTGGCAGGCATTCGCCTTTTCGCATTGATACCGATACAAAGAGCAGATATTGGAGATTTCGGAATCTAGTAAGCAAGAAAAAAAGAGTCAATCCGAAAAACCCGGGATTCTGTAATGAATTATAAAGGAATAATCATCTAATGAAATTCCCTGGCTGATCCAGTACTTTACCGAGTGGAAGACTGCCTTTTCCCTTTGCAAGACCATAAACAGTATTCCCCCAATCTAAAGAGAAGCTCAGCCAAGCACCAAAGAAAGTAGTATTCTCTTCCGAAGCATATAGCTGAAGTAGCATGATTGGAATTGAGTTGATCTCCGTATTTCTCGATTTATTGAGCTCATGACTTGATAAGGATAGTTGTTCTTGTTGCAGTTAAGCAGGGATAGATGCAGAGGCAGAAGGCAGCAAAGGACTTTCCTGGGGGAGTTGGGATGAGTTACGCGAAGCGGGCAGTAAGCAATGCGCGTATATCATAGTTCTTTCCCCGGGGACTCATTGTTCTAGTTATAATTGAGTTAGTGAGTTGTTTCCTTGAGTTCTTTCTTGGTGAATAGAGCATCCCCGAATGTCTTTCTCTCCTCTCATCCTCTATATTCGAGTGCGGGCAAGCCTCTCCTCTCTCTGCTTCCCCGGGCTGCCCAACATCACTTTACTAACCGGAGGTGGATGGGAGACTTTTCTCATTTTTAGGGAGGTGGACACTCCCAACAACAGTATATTATGACACCGGAGTGTGAAACAAGACGCCTAGCATTTCACCCTTGGCGCTTCGCTTAGTGTGAAACAAGACGCCTTAACTACATAACAAGCCGGCTGCCTGCCTTCCTTCGTTTTGCCTGCCGCTTGCCGCTATGCAGTGATGGTCCCCCTGCCGCTTGCCGCCTGCCCGTCTGATTCATTGACTTTAGGACCGGACGGACACCTAAGAAGTTATACGATTCCCCGCTCTTCCCAAGTACTTTAATTTACTCCCCCTGCTCATCCTATAACTTTCCTTGACGCCGTCTGCCCCCATCCACTTTACTGACCGGAGGCGCTCTGCCCCCTGCTGCTTCCCCTGCGGGAGAACCTGCCTCACCGGAACCTCAATAACTATATGCCTGCCCGGAGTTAGTTAAACACCTGACTCCTTCCTGCTTCGCAGCTCCGCTCCTTATGTCGAGCTGCCTCTCGCCTATCGGCTCGAGCGTGCTTCCTCTCCTCCTTATGTCGTCGAGCTATAATATCCTCTCACTGACGGTCGAGCTACTCCGTTCCTCTCCTCACTCCTGGTCGTCTTCTTTTCTGTGTAGTGGCGTGTACGATGATTCATAGTCAAGTCCAATTGAAGTTTAGTGTATTAGGGCTAGGCGGGTGAGCAAGGAAGGAGTTAATTACACTGGAGCCGGGGCCGGACGGGCTGAAGTTAGTTGTTGAGCTAGGGAATGAGTGTTGACTCAGCGCATAGAGTTATTATTGACTTCTTGGCTTGTTCCCACAGTGAGGTTGTTGCCGTTAAGGAATAGAGTAATGTTTTAGTGAATAGTTCATCCGGAAATAACATAACTATACTTGACAGTGCCCGCCCCTGCAACTACATGGCTTTACATGCCGCGCCGGATGGCTGCCTCCCTGCCTTTCTTCCCTCTCCTTAACAGTCGAGTATTTCATACCTCTTCCTTGCCTTCCTCAATACCCTAATATCCCCGTATCCCTAACTAAGGAACAACTAAAGAGCCCTGGAACAGAAAGGAGTAACTCATCGTGGGTAAATGAGGTACGCAGTCTTGAACGAACTCGTATCTAACTCCGGGCGTAACAACTAACTATGGATGAGCGTAGCGTAGCGGTGAATGAAGCGAAGCGGTGAACTCCGAGCGAACGAAGTGAAGCGATTGATGAGCGAATCGGTGTTCGGGTCCGCGCCGGGGAAGCGGTGTGTACGCCTCCGGCCAAGTAAACAAAGAAAGTAGCTACTACGCCGCTAATCACACTCTCACTCTTCCCCGTATTCTTCGAGTACTCTCCCCCGATTTCTTTTATTATGGACATGGCCAAAACTAGCTTACATAATACAATCTACCAAGATATTTTTGGGTAGAAGCAGTCAACACAGCCTGCTACATCATCAACAGGTGCATGATCAGACTAATCTTGAAGAAGACACCTTATGAGTTGTACAAGGAGAAAAAGCCAAACATCAGTCATCTTCAACTCTTTCGTTGTAAGTGTTTTATTTTGAATAATGGTAAAGATAACTTAGAAAAATTAAATGCTAAAAGTGATGAAGGTTTTCTTCTAGGATATATTTCAAAACCTAGAGGATATAAAGTATTTAATAGAAGAACTTAACTCTAGAACAAACAGTTCATATTTTATTTGATGAAACTAACCCCTCTATTAAGAAAATAGAAGAAGAAGATTGTGTTGAAGATTGTGCAGGGATCTGGAACAGATATCTCTTGAGGAAAAAGAAGAAGAAAAAGAAGATCCACCACTAGAAGAACTTCAACAGCAAGAAGAACCACAGGAGGGACTACCTAGAAAATTGAGGTATCACAAAGATCATTCAAAAGAAAATATTATAGTGATCCTCAAGATAAGGTAAGACAAGAGGTATGAACATTCCCTGTGATTTCTCTGCATTTGTTTCTCAAATTGAGCCTAGGACAATCAATGATGCACTGGCTGATGAATCTTGGATCCTAGATATGCAAGAGAAACTTAACTAGTTCCAACGTAGCTAGGTTTGGACTCTTGTCCCTAGACCGTCTGACCATCCAGTTATTGGACCAGATGGGTCTTTACAAACAAAATGGATGAATCAATAGTAATCACCAGGAACAAGGCCAGACTGGTAGCAAAGGAAACTTCCAATAGGAAGGCATTCATTTTGATGAAACTTATGCTCCAGTTGCTAGATTAGAGGCAATTAGAATTCTTTTAGCATATGCATGTTCTCTTAACATCAATTTATTTCAAATGGATGTTAAAAGTGCTTTTCTAAATGTTTCATAAAAGAAAAAATTTATGTTGAACAACCACCTAGTTTTGAAGATACTAAGTTCCAATCATATTTTTCGTTTAAAGAAAGCATTGTATGGTCTGAAACAAGCCCCAAGAGCTGGTATGAAATATAAGTGCTTCTTATATCACAGATTTTGTAAGAGTAAAGTAGATAGCACCTTATTTATTAAGAATTTTCAGAAGGAATCTTGTTTGTACAAATATATGTTGATGATATTATTTTTGGTTCTACTAATGAATCACTTTGCAAATTCTTTGAAAACTTTATGCAAAGTATGTTTGAGATAAGCTTGATGGGTGAGCTTAATTATTTTCTTGGGTTGTAAATCAAGCAGACCAAGGAAGGTACTCATATTTGTCAAACCAATACATTTCAAATTTACTTTCTAATATGGTTTTGACAAGTGTAAGCCCTTAGGAACACCCATGAGCTCAGGAATTAAGTTAGATAGTGATCCACTTGGCAAGAAAGTAGATTAAAAGATCTATAGAGGTATGATTGGGTCATTACTTATCTTACTGTCAGTAGACCAAATATATGTTTAATGTATGTTTGTGTGCTAGATTTCAAGCTGATCCTAAAGATCTCATGTTAATGCTGTTAAAAAAAAATAGATATCTTATAAACACAAGTAAATTGGGTTTATAGTATCCCAGATGTTTCATTTCAAATTGATTGGATATAGTGATATTGACTATGCTGGATGCAAATATGTTGCCCAGATAGCAGCCCCAAGGAGGGGGGGTGAATGGATTGCTAAAAATTCTTCTTTGAAAAATACCTGTAAATAATAGTGCTTGACAACAACCACTACGTTTGACAGTTAGTGTGGAATAAAGAAAGACAAGTAATCACACATAGACACAGGGAATTATCCTGGTTCGGATCTCCTATCCCAAGGAGTCCTACGTCCAATCCCCAAGCAATCACTTGGGATTTCACTATATAAGGGTACAGTCCCCCTTAAGGACACTTACACATCCAGCCGCAGCTGGCCTTCTCTTCTCAACTAGAAGAGGAAGAACAATACCTGTACCAACAAGCCTTCCTTCTTACCAAAGGGAAACACCCCCTGTTCAACAACAAGTCTTCTCTTCACAACCGAAGAGGATCCACCACAAGAGTGAGTTGAAGGAGGGAGGCCCCAAGACCAAGCTTATTAGCACTTGCTTGATCTGAGGCGAGGTCTGAGAGGCACAAGATGATTACAAGGAATTTCCTCTCAGATCTACGCAAACTCTTAAAATAATACACTATTCTCACAGAGAGCTAAGAGCTACAGAAAGATTGGATTGGATGAACTGGCTCTATTTTTTCTTTAGATTACTGGAGCTTCAAGCTTTTTGAAGATTCAAGAATTCAAATGATCTAACTATCTTGCATAGAGTCACCATCTTCTATTTATCTTCTACGAATTATTTGACCGTTGTAGTAGCCGTTTAGATGTCCGTTGTCCACAGCTTCATGCACGTTAGAGTGACTGGTCCTAGGCATGGAGAGGTGAGCCTACAGCTATAAGTGCTTGGATTGATCCTTACACTCAGGAAAAGATTTTCTGAATCTTTTATCCTTTCGACAAGTTGACAGATTCGTCTTTGACATGCTTTACTACAAAACTCTGCATGCAATAAACACGGATACCTAGAAAACTTTTTTTGTCTACATGTCAGTCAACATTGTAGTCGTGGCAGTATGAGGTATGCTAAATAGGAAAAGTATTCTGACATCACACAAATCAAGACTCTACGTGATACATGAAGTAAGCAAGAATATTTCGAGTGTAAATATTGTACTACCAAAATAAATGATCAAGATCTTGGATACAGTATGATGCGCGGGAAGGCATTTGAATTCTACAGAGATTTGAAAATATTCATACTTTAATGTCATAAATAAAATGATGCATGAAAATATTTTGAAGCTAAAGGGTATTCTGTATAGCAATTAAATCAATCATATAATCATGTGGGAATGTGATCTATGAATATTTTAATGAAGTCTATCATGATTCGTTGTTTCAATGAAGAAATCGTTGTGAGATCGAAATCGTTGTTTGTGATCAATCGTTACTTAAATGAGGCAAATCATTGTTTGTAATCAAATCGTTGTTTGAGTAAAGGCAAATCGTTGTTTTCAGTCAAATCGTTGATTTGAACGTGAATCGTTGTTTAGTAAAAGTGAATCGTTATTTTTGAGCAAATTGTTATTTAAGTAAGAGCGCATCGTTGTTCGCGATCAAATCGTTGTTTTTTGAGCAAATCGTTTTTAAGTAAAGCGAATCGTTGTTTTCGAGCAAATCGTTGTTTAAGTAAAGTGAATCGTTCTTTTCGAGCAAATCGTTGTTTAAGTGAATCGTTGTTTTCAATCAAATCGTTGTTGAAGTGAGAGCGAATCATTTTTTTCGATCAAATCGTTGTCACGATCAAATCGTTGTTTCACTTATGAAATTGTTGTAGCGATGGAATCGTTGTTTACTTATGATGTGAGACCCTCAATTTTGTTCATACTATACTGTGCATGTGGTATTTACTTGTTTGTGTATATAGTGCATACTATAATTATTTAATTACTCATGTGCATATGTATGCATATATGTATATATCTTATTTCTATGAATATAAGTACTTAGTTAATTCTGTACATATTGTACTTATTTAAATCCTATACATATTGTATTTAAATAATGTTGTGTATATAGTATCCAATATTGATGTGCATATCATATTTATTTATTCCATACATATTGTATTTAATTATGTTGTGTACATATGTATATATGTATATTTATTCTGCGCATATGATATCTATTATTTTCTGTGCACATTAAGTTGTTTATGATGTATAAGTATAACTATTTTGAGGTATTTCTATGTTCTGTCCGAATGCCAGTTGACGTCAACACAAATTGACGGTTAATTGCATGTTGACGGCAACATGCATGCCATTGACTGCATGGCCAGAAGAAGTTGACGTCCAGATCAATGGACGCTAAATCCCTATTAGCGGCAGCAAATGTTGACGTCTATTTTCCCAATTTTATTGCGATTTCAGATTTGGAAACGACTGCGTTTCCTCCGGTTCTTGTTTAGGAAACCTATCCTTAATGGTAGGAACCCTAACCTAATGCGTACCCCGACCCCTTTAGTCTATAAAAATACCAGTTTCTGGCGAGATTGGGCCTTTTCGCTCAAGGAAAGCTAGGGTTTCTGTGGAGAAAAGTTGTTCTTTGGCGAGCTTGATCCGGAGATTTGAGGAGTCTTCTGGTGATCTGCATCAACTGGGAGATAGTCCAATCATAGAGGAAGCTTCCCCGACTCCGGTGCGTGGCCTACATCGACACAAAGACCGGATCTGAAGTTGTTTTGAGCACCTTCTTGGCTTGGCTGAGGAGAGCATCTTTGGCTAAATTAGACCTTTTTATAATTTTTATAAGGCAAGTAATCTAGGGATCTCATCTCTACCCATGTCCTTTAGGTCCTAGATATTTTTGCGAAATTTTCTCGTGTCTTGGAACCCCCACATCTCATATATTTGTTGTATGTTAGGGTTTTAGAAATTTTATATGATCATATGATTACCATTTTCAGGTTTTAAAACTTTTAGGTACAACTGGTTTGATGTGAATCATGTGTTAATGAATTTATTGATAAATATGCCTAAAATCTGTATTAATTATTAAAATTATATTTACTTTTCATAAAAATCTGGAAAATTAAGTATGTGATACACTAACTGTATGAAACCTATGATAAAAATTTGACATTGATGTGACAACAGTAGGTACTGTTTATATAGTATTGAGGGTAATTGATTATAATGAGATGTTTAGCTTTAATCATGTGAAATTCAATGTGTAGCAGCATATTAGGACTCTATTATAATTCATTTGTCACTGTTAAACATCATGGTTAAGTTCGATAATCTGAAATGTGAATGTTATTCAAAGTGCATGTGAAAAGGGAGTAAAGTGTGTATATAAGTGAGTAAAACAATGTGATAAAATGTGAATGTGTAAAATTGAGCCGAGATTGACACTGCTACCATAGAGGTCTGAGAGTTGTACTGTAGTAAAGTCCCTATGGGAGGCTCAACGTATAAGTGAAATCCTGGAGGTGGACAAGTACCACTGGATAGGGTGGAGAGGGCTTCTCCCGGTCTGCGCAGTTTACCAAGATTCGTCACTAGTTTGCCTAGGTGGCGAGTGTGTGTTAAGTGAGGTGTTATGTGCTATGTGCTATGTGCTGTGTGCTAAGTGATGTGTGTGTGTGTTCCTCTAGATGGTAGTTAGGACTATGTGTCACGGAGAATTTAGTATAAAAAGTGTAAAAATGTGAATAATGTGTAAAGTGACATGTGAATATGGCATGTGGTAAGTGCAAGTGATGTGATAAGTGAATGTGCAAGTGAAACATATGTGAAAATATGTGAAATCATGTGTAAATGGAAGTGAATGTGAATGAGAGAGTAATGCATATGAAAACCAAGGTAAAAGAAATGCATATGTTCATGTTATACATGTGTCAATGTAATTTTAATTAATTGTGATATCATGTTTAGTACCATGTTGTATAGTTTAATGAAATCCATGTACTAGTGTTATGTGAATATATGTAATGTGAAAAGTGAATATATGTTAGTGTAGTATGAATGTGTTAGCATATGAATATGAAAATTTTACATTAAAACAGCAAGCTAATTATGTGAATAAGTGTTAAGAATGCATGCGAAAATGATTAGATATCATGCTAGGAGTGTTATTTACCATGTACACATTTCCATGATTTAAATTTGTATAATTGTGCAATGATTTGAATGAAGTATGAGACCATGAATCATGTTATATACATGTATGTAGAAAGCATGCTATAGGTCATTCATGGATATTTGATTATGTTAAGAATATGATGGATATGAATTATGGTTTGCAATATGAATTGAGTTAATTAGTATGTCTAGAAAACATGTATAGGTTGTTTATGTTTATCTGTAAAAGTGATATAAAGCATGGGCTATGTAATTTTTTATTGTTTAAAAAAGAGCATTTGTTTCCTCATTGTTTATTAGATTAGCATGTGTGTGATATGTGTAAGGTGGTGTCTTTAGATTGATTGCTGGATCTTTTAGACTCATCCTTGCTTCAGCGTACAGGTGAGACAAGTGTTCCCATACTTGAGGAGGGTGTAGCGAAAAATGACTCCGACCGCGTGGAGTAGCTACTTGTGGAAGATTTCTTCGTAGTTATATTTTCCTTCCATAGTATGTAAAAGATGTTATTCATATGGACAATGTCATAATGTATTTCATTTTGGAAATGTAATAATGTAGACTTTGTTATTTACATTTGCTATATAGACTGTGGAATGATGTCATGATGATGGAATAAGATGAGTTATTTCTTTTATTCCCACTGTACTCATTTGTTATTCATGTACATATCAACCTATCGTTTAGTGTTGGGTTAATATCCCACTGTAATGACACCCTTTGTACTGACGGGGATTGGTATAATCGTACCGGTATGAAGAGGGTCATTACAGAGATGGTATCAGAGCCCAAGGTTGAGATTGTACATGAATAAACCATCATCTTCACAATATTGCAAGGTCTTTATAGAAATTTGTCCATATGTGTAGAAAATATTTATAATGAAGGAAAGATAGTTAAGAAAATAGTTAGGATTTAGTAACTTAGATTCTAACTAAGTTAATTATTTTGCAGGCTATGGCGAGCCGTGGTAGACGTGGTGCTCAGGCTAGGAGGTATGAGCAGAGTCACAAAGTAAAGAAGTTCGTGAAGGGACTTAAACTATCATTGAGAGCTAACTTTTAGAGTCTGACCCACACACTTTGGACGAGGCACTCAGCGCAGCGAGCAGGCGGGAGAGTAGGGTGGAATCATACCAGGGAGAGAAGCTCAAGTGTGTGCAATGCGGCAAGCATCATGTTGGAGACTTGTGTTCGTTAAAGGTAGGAAGATGTCTCAAGTGTGGCAGCAAAGATCATCGGATCATAGATGTCCGAGGTTGAAGAAGTTCGTTCCACAAGGTGTTCCAACAGAAACAAAGAAACCAGCAGCAAAACCACAAGCACTAGCCAAGGAAAAAGAGTTAACCGAGATGACATCGACGACGTCTCTATAGGTACTCGATCCGATCTTCAAGGACGAAGATCTTTTTCAAGGGGGGGGGGAGAGTGTGAGACCCTCGATTTTTGTTCATACTATACTGTGCATATGGTATTTACTTGTTTGTGTATATAGTTCATACTATAATTATTTAATTACTCATGTGCATATGTATGCATATATGTATATATCTTATTTCTGTGAATATAAGTACTTAGTTAATTCTGTACATATTGTACTTATTTAAATCCTTTGCATATTGTATTTAAATAATATTGTGTATATAGTATCTAATTATTGATGTGCATATTATATTTATTTATTCCATACATATTGTATGTAATTATGCTGTGTACATATGTATATATGCATATTTATTCTGTGCATATGATATCTATTTATTTTCTATGCACATTAAGTTGTTTATGATGTATAAGTATAACTATTTTGAGGTATTTCTGTGTTCTGGCCGAAATGCCAGTTGACGTCAACACAAATTGACGTTAATTGCATGTTGACGGCAACATGCATGTCGTTGACTGCATGCCAGAAGACGTTGACGTCCAGATCGATGGACGCTAAATCCCTGTTAGCGGCAGCAAATGTTGACGTCTATTTTCCAAGTTTTATTGCGATTTCATATTTGGAAACAGCTGTGTTTCCTCTGGTTCTTGTTTAGGAAACCTATCCTTAATGGTAGGAACCCTAACTTAATGCGTACCCCGACCCCTTTAGTCTATAAAAACATCGATTTTTGGCGAGATTGGGTCTTTTTCCCTCAAGGGAAAGCTAGGGTTTCTGTGGAGAAAAGTTGTTCTTTAGCGAGCTTGATCCGGCGATTTGAGGAGTCTTCTGGCGATCTGCATCGACTGGGAGATAGTCCAATCATAGAGGAAGCTTCCCCGACTCCGGTGTGTGGCCTACATCGACAAAAAGACTGGATCTGAAGCAGTTTTGAGCACCTTCTTGGCTTGGCCGAGGAGGGCATCTTCGACTAAATTAGACCTTTGTAGAATTTTTATAAGGCAAGTAATTTTGGGATCTCATTGTAGACATGAGATTTGGCCCATCTCTGTGTGGTTCATGGCCCAATAAGGCTCGTTTGACCGCTTGTTGACTTGCCTCGGATCCTATGTAGACGTCCACATTGATCGCCGCTGACTCCATGTTGACGGCAAGGTCCCTCGACGCCGACTCCAGTTGACGGCCACATGTGTTGACGTCTGCATGGGGTTGGCGGCAGCATCGCTTGCCGTCAACCTGGGTTTACTTGGTCTGCGTAACTGCCCGAGATTCCAGCCCACTTGCACCCTCTCTTTGGCCATGCAACACATGGGGCTATTCCCAACGGCAAATGGGCCACCTTGGCACCACCTTAACCCATTAAAAGTCCTACATGGACCACTCTCATTGGTTCAAGCCTTAACACATGGATTGCCACATGTTTAAGTGTGTTTCTTCACACTTGAGCATCCTATGCTCCCTAGCTCCGCCCCATTGTCTATATAAGGTACTCCTTGGCCTTCTAAGTGGTGGTGGGGGGGGGGGAAGATGCTGAATTCCCAAGCCCTATTGCTTTGAGAGAAGAGAGAGAAAGTGCACCTAAGCTTCCACTTTTGCTTCCTCTCTTCCTCTCAACATCCGGAGCATCTAGGAGGCCTCACCACGAGCTGGAGGAGCCCACAAACGAGTCAACCACGACCTCAAACAAGGATCATCTCCCTCTTCTCCTTATCTTTCTCTTCCTCTTTCTTTAGGTTTACATGCTTTTCACTACACACACACACCCTAGGTAGGTAGTGCACCTTCCTACACACCCAAAAGGGGTTTTCCAAACCAAAAATGGAGGGAAGAAGGGTGGTCATAGCACTTGGCCACCCCTCTTCTCAAACCCGCAACCGGTACGGGGCTCTCCTTTTGGGTCTTCTCTTATCATTTTGGATGTTACTACACTTCCCTAAGTCTAATAGAGTTCCCTCTTTGTCGCAGGAACACACAATCAAGACCGTGGAGCTTCTTCTCTTTGGCCGGCCAAGAGGAGAAAGTTGTGTTGGTTGAGTGTGTATTTGAAACCTTTTAATGATGACTTTAATCATGACTAATTGACATCACTCATAATTTGATTTTGATGATGACATTTTGTACATATTAAAATGATGACTAATTGAACATGTTATACATTTTATACATATCACAACAATGCTTAAACAACATATTTTTGATGTTTAATATCTCACATTGTAATGATAATATCTTGTATTAATGGTTTACAATTTATATTTTCAGGTCTACACAAATTTGTCACAGTGGTGTCGACACAGTCCACCTGTGTGTCGACACTAGTTCACTGTCCCAGAAGCCTGTTCTGAAGTAGTAGCCAGTGGTGTCGACACAGTCTGCCTGTGTGTCGACACAATCTACCTGTGTGTTGACACAGTTTGCCAGTGGTGTCGACACACTTCCTAATGGTGTCGACACTAGATCACTGTCCCAGAAGTCTAGTTTGAAGACAATGCCTGTGGTGTCGACACACAACTTGGTGGTGTCGACACATATTGGATAAAATCTCAGTACGTGAATTTCTCTGGACACGTGGCCGCTTGGGGATCAAGGGATCTACCTAGGTTTTTGTGTCCACACACTCCAAGGGTCCACATGGACTTATAGGGCTATAAATACCCCCAATCCTTGCCCCCCTAAGGGGGTGCTGCTCTTACAATTCCCATAGAAACTTTTTGGCGAAAAAAGGGATCTCTCCAGTTCTTGCTCATCTCCAGAAGCTGTGATCCATCTTTTCAAGAGAAAGTACAAGGGAGTGAAGGCCAATTTCTGGAGAGGGCTTTGAAGTGCCGAACAAGGGAGCAGATCCAGCAGAAGCACAACAATTGAAGAGGAATTTCTGGCGATTCAGAAGCTATTAAAGCAGAGCATTGCCAATTGACAGGGAGCATCTTCAAGCCTCTTCAATTCAACCTTTTGCAAGAAATTTTCATCGAATAACACTCATTCTACATCCATTTATCTCACTTCTGAGTTTGTTCTTCCTTATTCGTCTATGAGATTTGTGCATGAAGTTCTGCACAAATTTTTGTATACGAATCTATCTTGAATCAGATCATTGTTAGAGGATCTGATTTCTGTTGTCTTTGATCTAGCTTGTGCTATTGTGAGCCGTCGAGCTTTGGTTTGTGAGTTGTCGCACTCACTGTGTGGTTTGAGTTGTCGTGTTCAATTTGGAGTCGTCGTGCTCCGGTTGTTGTTTGAGCCGTCGTGCTCAGTTTGTGAGTCGTTGAACTCAAGGTTGTGTGTTGAGCCGTCGTGCTCAAGGGTGTTTGGAGTCGTCGTGCTCCGGTGTGAGTTGTACTCTTTTGAGTAGTGGAGCCTCACTGTGTGAGGGGTGGACGTAGGAATCACTGGTGTGATTTCTGAACCACCTAAAAATCCTTTGTGCAATGGTTTGATCTGCTTGTCTGCGCTAGATGCTTGTATAGGATTTCGCTTTCACACTAAGTGTTTAATTACTTCACACATAATCTACACACCCACACTTCAGATCAGTAAATTGTTTGTTTGCATTGATCTCTGATTCGAAGTAATTTTGAATTGCTTAAGCTTCCGCAGTAATTGGTGTCAGATCTATTCAACCCCCCCCCCCCCTTCTAGATCTGATCCATCCATCTATTCGATCTACAATTAGTATCAGAGTGGGTTAATATTTGTTTCTGATCTGATTTGATTGCTTCTGTTTGATCTTTGTATTAGTTGCTTGAATTGTTCGCTTGCTCTTTCATTGTCTCTCATTGTAATTGATGGATTCTCAAGGATTTGTAGCTAAGGGCCATTCCATTTATAGACCACCATTCTTTAATGGGTCTGATTACTCTTATTGGAAAAATCGCATGCAAGTTTTTCTTAGGGTTCAAAACTATGAAATCTGGAGGATAGTTGAAGTGGGTCCTTATGAAAATCAGGGAGATGAGGAGAATTGGACTAGAGAGCAAATTAGGAAAGCTACTCTTAATTATAGTGCCATGAATATGCTTCAGTGTGCTATCCACCCTAAAGAATATTCAAGAATATTCATGTGTAAATCTGCTAAAGAAATGTGGGATAAACTTGAATTAATGTATGAAGGAACATCTCAAGTTAGGGAAACCAAAGCAAACATACTTGTTCTGAATATGAATTGTTTATGATGAAATCTGATGAATCAATTTCTAAAATGTTTGCTAGGTTATGATAATGTATGCTTCAGTTTGCTAGGTCAATGGACTGAAGGAACTAGGTAAGAAATACACTGATGCTGATCTGGTAAGAAAAATTTGCGTTCTCTATCATCCATTTGGCATACAAAGGCTACAGTGATTGAAGATTCTAAGGATTTATCCAAAATTTCTCTGGATGAACTCATAGGATCTTTAATGACTTATGAAATAAATCAAAAAAGAAGTGAAGAACATATGCTTAAAGCTAAACCAGTAGCACTTAAGGCTTCATCAAGCAATAAAGAGAAAAATCAAGAAAAATCAAGTTCTGATGAGTCTGAGTCCAATGAGGATGAACTTGCCTCATGACTAGGCAATTCAGAAAATTTTTAAAATCAAGAAGAGGAAAATTCAATGGAAAGAAAAAATATTCCTCTGGTAAAAGGAATGTTCTTCTTCAAATTTTAATGTTGGTAGAAATCAGAAAACTGATGAAGGTATTATTTGCTACAGGTGCAACAAGGCAAGACACATGAAGGGTGAGTGTCCTGAGATCAAAAAGGACAAATATAGAAGAACAACAAATTGAAGAAGCCAAAGCCATGATAGCAACTTGGTCGGAGGAAGACCAAAGTGAAGATGAAGAAGAGAACTCAAGTTCTGTAAATGAGGAGTTATGCTTTATGTCAAACATCAGTGATGGAAAGGTAAGTCCTTCTTTTGAACAATATACTGTTGAAGATTGGCAAGATGCATATGCTGAGTTGATTGAAAAATATTCTGAAATAAGAAAATAAAAAAATATCTGAAAAAGAAAATTTAAAATGTCATGCATGATACTTCCTTAAATAGAAGAATATCTGAACTTGAAAATGAAATAACTGAACTCAATGAAGAAAAGGAAGATCTTTTGAATGACATTGATGAATTTAAAATTTTGTCTCAAAAGGCCAACAATGATTTTGAAAAACTTTCTGAAAGAATATAATTGCAACAAAAAGAAAAGCAACAAGTCATTGATGAAGTTCAGAAACTCAAGAAGTTGTTGGATGAAAAGGAACAAATGATAAAAAATTTCACAAATGGAAAGGAAAATCTTGATGCATTGCTAGGACTAAAAATGAATGCTATAAAACATGGACTAGGATTCACCATAGAAAAATCTTTGAAGAATAAATCTGGTGAAAAGAAAGAAAAACCTTCAAAAATTCCTTTGATAAAATTTGTCAAAAGCACTAGTCCAGAAAACAAAAATAAACAGGTGTCAAAGAACACATCTAAAATACCCAAGAATTAGAACAAAAAGAATGTTTCTAACCAAAAGAAACAAAATAGGTCGACCTGTCCAATTCTGAAAACACAACCAGTTGAACAGAAATTCAAATAAAAATCTAAAAAATTGTAAAAACACAAAAACAAACTTTCATGATGGTTATTGGAGATCCAGGACATCATGTCAATCTAATTGGATCAATTCTTGGAATCAATGGTATCATAATCCTTATTGGTACCATTCACAATCTTTTTATCCAAAGGTTCCAATATATCAACAGAATTCTTGGTTTGGATTTCCATACATGAACAATCATGCCAAAATGCATAATTTCCATGTTTATGAAAGGAAAAACACTGGTGTTTTCATTCCAAATCAGAATGTTAAAATGCCAAAAAGGGAAATCATTTCTGAAATAAAACAAAAGCCAAAAACAACTCAAATTTGGATCAGAAAAGACTTATTATTTTTGCTCAAACAAACTGATGGTCCCAACAATGTTTGGGTACCAAACTTTTCTTCTCTGATTGATTTATGCAGGAAAGTCATGACCCAACTCCATGTGTGGTTCCTTGACAGTGGGTGTTCACGACACATGACTGGAGACAGAACAAAGTTTTCATTTTTGATTGAAAAGGAAGGAGGATCTGTTACTTTTGGAGGTAAAAATAAAGGGAAAATCATTGGATCTAAAAAGGTTGGTAAATTCTCCTCAAACTCAATTGAAAATGTTTTGTTAGTTGATGGTTTGGATTATAATCTTTTGAGTATTAGTCAATTGTGTGACAAAGGTCACAAGCTTGTTTTTGAATCTGATTTTTGCAAAATAATTGATTCTTCAACTGAAAAAATAAAATTCTTTGGCAAAAGAGAAAACAATATCTACATGATCAATCTTGATAAAAACTTTGCTGAAAACATTTGTTTGGTGGCAAATAAAAATGAAATTGCATGTACATGGCACAAAAGATTTGGTCATGCAAGTTTCAACACAATAAATAAACTCTTAAGGCTAAATCTGGTTAAAGACTTCTTGAATCTCTTCCCAATGTAGAGAATCAACTTTGTAGGATATGTGCTCAAGGAAAACAAACCAGAAAATCTTTTAAAATTTTCAATGATGTACTCACTTCTAAGCCACTAGAATTACTTCATATAGACCTTTTTGGGCCAACAAGAATTCTTAGTCTAAGTGGTAAAAGATATGGATTTTCATCATTGATGATTTTACTAGATACACTTGGGTCATCTTTCTATCTCACAAATGTGATGCTTGTTTAGAATTCAGGAATTTCTGCACCACTGCCTTAATGGGTTTTTCCCATAAAATCAAATCCATTTTGACTGATCATGGGGGAGAATTTGAGAACAAAGCTTTTTCTGATTTATGTGCTGAACTGAACATTTTTCACAGATTCTCTTCTCTAAGAACTCCAAAATAAATGGAGTTGTGGAAAGGATGAATAGAACTCTGGTGGAAATGGCTAGATCTATGCTCTTGGAAAGTAAATTGCCCAAATCCTTCTGGGCTGAAGCTGTGAACACAGCAAATCACATCTTGAACAGAGCATTGGTCAGACCAAAAATCAGAAAAACCCCCTATAAACTTTTGAAAAACAAAAGGTCAACTCTGTCTTATTTTAAAATCTTTGGTTCCAAGCGTTTTGTACATAACAACAATAAATAAAATTTTGATAAATTTGATGCCAAAAGTCATGAAGCCATTTTTCATGGCTATTCAGAAATTTCTAGAGCTTATAGAGTTTACATTCTCAAGAATAAAACTGTGGAAGAATCTCCACATGTAGTTTTTGATGAAAACTCATATCAAACTGATGACTCTACATTTTGCAGGGTTCCTCAAAATAATGAAGAGGATGACTTCGTTGTCAAATCTTCACCAACTGTTGAAGAGGATGAAGATCCACTTGAAAATATGGACAATCAATCATCTACCACTAGTGGTTCAGGTAATATTGTTCCAGAACTGAATGCATCCCAAGAGGTAATTCTTGAAAACAGATTTTTAAGAGATCATCCAATGAGAATGTAGTTGGTAATGTGCATGATAGAGTTAGAACTAGATCATCTTTTCTGAATGCAATAAATGAAGACGCACTAACACTAATTTCCCAATTGAACCCATGTCAATTGATGAAGCCCTAACTAGTGAAGATTGGATTAATGCAATGCATGATGATCTTCATCAATTTGACAGAAATCAAGTGTGGGAATTAGTACCTAGACCTGGTGACCAATCTGTTATTGGTACTAGATGGGTGTTCAGAAATAAATTGAATGAAAATGGACAGGTTGTTAGGAATAAAGCTAGACTAGTTGCCAAGGGGTACAATCAGGAGTTTGGAATTGATTTTGAAGAATCATATGCCCCTGTAGCTAGACTAGAAGCTGTGAGAATATTTCTTGCTTTTGCATCTTCCCTGAAATTTAAATTTATCAAATGGATGTGAAAAGTGCTTTCTTGAATGGATACATGAAAGAAAATGTTTTTGTAGAACAACCTCCCGGATTTGAAAATCAAAATATCCTGATCATGTTTTCAAACTCAATAAGGCTCTTTATGGTCTTAAGCAAGCTCCAAGAGCTTGGTATGACCGTTTGAGCTCATTTTTGTTGAATAAAGGTTACACAAGAGGTATGTAGACAAAACCTTGTTTACAAGAATTGTCAATAATCAAATTTGTTGTCCAAATCTATGTTTATGACATAATTTTTGGATCTACAAATAAAGAACTGTGTACTGAATTTGTTGATCACATGAAAACTGAATTTGAAATGAGTTTGCTGGGAGACTTAAAATTCTTTTTTGGATTGCAGGTACATCAAACCAGTGAAGGGATTTTATAAGTCAACAAAATATGTGAAAGAACTTCTGAAAAGGTTTGACTTTCAGCACCTCAAGCATTCAAGCACACCAATGGCAATAAATGTAAGACTAGAGGAAGATTCATTTGGTAAGTCAGTAGATCCAAAGACCTACAGAGGTATGATTGGTTCTCTACTTTACCTCACAACCTCTAGACCAGATATTCAGTATAGTGTGTGTATATGTGCTAGATTTCAAGCTAATCCTAAAGAATCACATGTTAGCTGTCAAAAGATTTTTAAATATCTTGTTGGAACATGTGAACTTGAATTTGGTATCCTGCTAGTTGCAAGTTAGATTTAATTGCTTACTGTGATGCTGATTATGCTGTTGTAAGCTTGATAGAAAAAGTACTAGTGGCTTGTGTTTATATCTAGGTGGATGCCTAATTTCATGGGCTTCTAAAAAGCAACATTCAGTAGCTCTATCCACTGCAGAGGCTGAATATGTTGCGGCTGGTTGTTGTGGCACTCAAGTTCTTTGGGTGAAACATCAGCTCCTAGACTATAATCACAAATTGGGTTGTATTCCTATTTGTGTTATAACAGTAGTGCTATTAATTTATCTAAAAACCCAATTCAGCATTCACGAACAAAGCATATTGAAATAACACACTATTTTTTAAGGGATGAGGTCGCTAAGAAATCTTTTGAACTTCACTTCATTGAAACTGAAAAACAAATTGCAGATATTTTCACTAAGCCTCTTCCAGAAAATAAATTCTCATCTTTAAGAAGAGAGCTTGGTTTGTGCAAATTTCCACATTCTTGATATCTTCTATCTCTTTTTGCAAATAAAAGTTTTCATGTTCTTGCAAATAAATTCCTCACTCTCACATTGCATTGACATTCTTGGTATATCAAATGGTGATTTGAAGAAAGACAAGTCAGGCTTGTCTGGACACTTTCACTATGCGTGAGTATATGTCTCCGCCAAGTATCAAGAGTCTTGTATGCAATTGTTGAGGGGGAGTCCTTGTCTTTCAATAAATATTCTTGTTCATTCCATTCCTATTTCTTCAATAATCCTCATATTCACCTTGTGAGGGGAGATACATGAAAGGGGGAGTCATTGTCACATTCCTTAACCTTACTTGTCTATCTTGAACCCCAGAATTATCAGAATTTTTGAGCCATTGTGCTATTTTCTTATGAGAGAATTAAGACATTGAAACTAAACTCATTGTGCATTTAGTTTAATTCAAAGATTCATTATCATTTCAAGGTTAAGCAATCTTAATACTGAATGTTTTAAAATGACTTGCAAAACACTTGTAGGCACATGAGTGGCTTTACTATTAACATGTGTGTTTAAGCTTCATTTTTATCCATGTTAAGAATAATTCTTCTAAATTCGTAGTCATGACTTTTCTGGTCAAAGCAATATATTCCTGCAAAACATCAAAAAAAATGATCAACAATTTGGAAAGATACAAACAGAGCAATGCGAATTCTTGAACCACTGAGTAACCGGGCCATTTCACCTAAAAAGTGATTTGTTTCGCGTCAAAAAGTGGAAATCAAATTTTCAACTCTGTATAAGATAATGAAAGTTAAACCACTGAGTAATCAGGAGGTCTTGCATCTGATCAATGTGATCTCTTGCGTTGAAAAGTGAGATTTAACTAATTTATTCTTGTATTCTTTCCCAGTTAAAAACAAATGAAAGAAAATCAAATTGACAGGATGGAAAAGCTTAAGACCTTAATAAAGTTCATGTAAACTGAGTTTAGACCTATTATTCTACATTGTGTTAAAATTAAACTCCTAACATCCTTGTTAAATACTCTGCTCACTCATATAGGTCACTTTACTTCACATTTGCATCATTATTTTAACTTCATTCAGATCATTATATCTTGCAATACCTTGTGTTGAGTGTGTCTTTGTGATTAAACTTTGTTGCACAATAACCAAAACACAATAATTTCTCTCATTTGACAATATCACTTTGCCTCACTTATTTTGATTATTTCTGACAATTCATTTCTACATTTCATTCTTGATCTCCTACATTCTTTGTTTCTCTCTCTATCTATCTTTTGATGCTGTCAAACAGGGGAGAAAGTTCTTTAAAGGGGAGAAAGTTTCTTATGGGAGAAAGTTGTTCAAAGGGTGAATATGGTCAAGGGGAGTTATTGCAGTCAAGGGAGTCAGCTATTGGGAGATTGTGCATATATTTTGTCATCATCAAAGGGGGAGAATGTTGGGTTGAGTGTGTATTTAAAACCTTTTAATTACTGAGACTTTACCATGACTAATTGACATCACTCAAAATTTGATTTTGATGATGACATTTTGTACATATTAAAATGATGACTAATTGAACATGTTATACATTTTATACATATCACAACAATGCTTAAACAACATGTTTTTGATGTTTAATATCTCACATTTTAATGATAATATCTTGTATTAATGGTTTACAATTTATATTTCAGGTCTACACAAATTTGTCACAGTGGTGTCGACACAGTCCACCTGTGTGTCGACACTAGTTCACTGTCCCAGAAGCTTGTTCTGAAGTAGTAGCCAGTGGTGTCCACACAGTCTGCCAGTGGTGTCGACACACTTCCTAATGGTGTCGACACTAGATCACTGTCCCAGAAGTCTAGTTTGAAGACAATGTCTGTGGTGTCGACACACAACTTGGTGGTGTCAACACACATCGGATAAAATCTCAGTACGTGAATTTCTCTGGACACTGGCCTCTTGGGGATCAAGGGAATCTCCTAGGTTTTTGTGTCCACACACTCCAAGGGTCCACATGGACTTATAGGGCTATAAATACCCCCAATCCTTGCCCCCCTAACGGGGTGCTGCTCTTGCAATTCCCGAGAAACGTTTTGGCGGCAAAAAGGGATCTCTCCAGTTCTTGCTCATCTCCAAAAGCTATGATCCATCTTTTCAAGAGAAAGTACAAGGGAGTGAAGGCCATTTCTAGAGAGGGCTTGAAGTGCCGAGCAAGGGAGCAGATCCAACAGAAGCACAGCAATTGAAGAGGAATTTCTGGCGATTCAGAAGCTATTGAAGCAGAGCATCGCCAATTGACAGGAGCATCTTCAAGCCTCTTCAATTCAACTTCTGCAAGAAATCTTCATCGAATAACACTCATTCTACATCCATTTATCTCACTTCTGAGTTTGTTCTTCCTTATTTCGTCAATGAGATTTGTGCATGAAGTTCTGCACAAATTTCTGTGTACGAATCTGTCTTGAATTAGATCACTGCTAGAGGATCTGATTTCTGTTGTCTTTGATCTAGCTTGTGCTATTGTGAGCCGTCGAGCTCTGGTTTGTGAGTCATCGCACTCACTGTGTGGTTTGAGCCGCCGTGCTCAATTTGGAGTCGTCGTGCTCCGGTTGTTGTTTGAGCCGTCGTGCTCAGTTTGTGAGTCATTGAACTCAAGGTTGTGTGTTGAGCCTTCGTGCTCAAGGTGTTTGGAGTCGTCGTGCTCCGGTGTGAGTTGTACTCTTTTGAGTAGTGGAGCCTCACTGTGTGAGGGGTGGATGTAGGATCACTGGTGTGATTTCCGAACCACCTAAAAATCCTTTGTGCAATGGTTTGATCTGCTTGTCTGCGGTAGAAGCTTGCATAGGATTTCACTTTCACACTAAGTGTTTAATTGCTTCACACATAATCTACATACACCCACACTTCAGATCAGTAAATTGTTTGTTTGAATTGATCTTTGATTCGAAGTAATTTTGAATTGCTTAAGCTTTCGCAGTAATGGTGTCAGA
>JACBKR010001315.1:0-42931 GCA_014218235.1 Colocasia esculenta | reverse complement strand
CATAAATCTGTACAAGTAATATTTTTAACTTTTGTTTTTACAAATAGAGTGCTATCTACCTGTCCTCTAGTGAAACCATGGTTTAATAAAAATGAGCTAAGCCTTTCATACCAGGCTCTTGGTGCTTGCTTTAAACCATAAATGCCTTATGAAGTTTAAAAATTGATTTGGAAATTATATATCATCAAAACCTAGGAGGTGTTCAACATACACTTCTTCCTTAATTAAACCATTTAAAAAGGTGGATTTAACATCCATTTGAAATAATTTTAAATCCAAAGCAGATGCATATGCTAATAAAATTCTAATAGCCTCAAGTCTAGCTACAGGTGCATAGGTTTCATCGAAATCTATGCCTTCCTCTTGGGAGTAGCCTTGAGCCACCAATCTGGCCTTGTTTATTAAGATTACACCAGTCTCATCCATTTATTTCTAAACACCCATTTGGTGCCAATACTTGGATGCTCTGATGGTCTGGGAACAAGTGACCATACTTGTTTCTCTTGAACTGATTTAGTTCATCTTGCATGGCTATAATCCAAGATTCATCAGTGAGAGCTTCATTGACTGTCTTAGGCTCTATTTGAGAGACAAATGCTAGATAATCACAAGGTATTACATTACCTCTGTTCTTACCCCTACAGATGGATCACCAATAATGTTCTCAGGTGGGTGTCTTTCTTGTATCTCCACTCCTTTGGAAGATTTTCATGTGTAATATCTTGTTGTTGAAATCTTCCAGAGGTGGATCATCCCTGTCTTCAATTGAGGTATCCTTTAGTTTCTACAGTTCGTCTGCATCATCATTGTCACTATCTTCTTCCTTTTCAAGGAAGGGTTAGTCTCATCAAAATAATATGCACAGACTGTTCAATTAATAAGGTATATTTGTTAAATACTCTATAACCTTTGGGTTTAGAAGCATACCCCATGAAGATACATTCATCTGATTTGGCATCCAACTTACCAATGTCTCTTTTTCCATTATTGTGAATGAAGCAAGGACATCAAAATGTCCTAAAGTGGCTGATCTTTGGCTTCTTTCCTTTAAACAGTTCGTATACAGTCTTCTTTAGGATTGCCTGATCATTACTCTGTTATAATATAGCTTGCTGTGTTTTACAGCTTCAGCCCAGAAGTATCTTGGCAAATTATATTCTGACAACATTGTTCTTGCCATATCCAATAAAGTTATGTTCTTCCTTTCAGCAACTCCATTCTGCTGTGGTGTCCTTGGTGCTGAGAGTTGTGCTCGATCCCTTGGTCATCACAGAATTTAGAAAATCTTTCATTTTGAAATTCTCCTCCATGATCTGACCGGATTCCAAATATAAACTTATTGTCTTTCTGAACTTTCCTGCTGAAGCTTACAAAGCTTTCAAATGTATCATCTTTATGTTCTAGGAATGACACCCATGTAAATTTGGAATAGTCATCGACAATAACACAACCAAAATTCTTTCCTCCAAGACTAGGGTTTCTCATTGGCCCAAATAAATCCATGTGAAGGAGTTCTAAGGGTTTTGAGGTTGTTACTACAGTCTTTGATTGAAGGAATTCTTAACATGTTTTTCCCTTGGCACAAGGTCTGCAGACACCATCCAATTTTGTGCTGACCTTTGGCAGACCTTCTACAAGATTCTTCTTTAGCAGCTTTCTCATACCATCTATGCTGCAATGTCCTAATCTTCTGTGCCACAGTTCAGTTGATTGATCCTTGTTTGCTGCCAAACAGACATCTTGATCCTTGAGTTCTTCAAGATGAAGTGCATACAGGTTCTTTTCTCTATTGGCTTCGAAAATTACTACTCCATCCTTTGATATGCTGCACTTTGACTCTTGAAACTGAATCTGATGACCTCTGTCACAAAGCTGGCTGATGCTGATGAGATTGTGCTTCAGCCCTTTGACAAGCAATACATCTTCAATTACTACCTTTCCTTTGTTGCTCACAGAGCCACTGCCAATCACTGTGCCTTTCCCATTGTCTCCATAGGTAACAGTTCCTTCTTCAACTTGTAGATGGGTGAATAGCTTCCGATTTCCTAACATGTGCCTTGAGCACCCACTGTCCAAATACCATTTGGATGCTCAGAGTTACCCTGAAATGAAAAATTAAGTCTTAGGTACCCAAGTTCTTTTGGGTCCTGATTGGTTAGTATCACTGGTTTCCCTTTTTATTATCCATTTCTTATGTCTTGTTGACATGTTGCTTTTATGTGACCTAACTTATTACAATGACTGCAACAAGATGTTTTTGTTACTTTTTCAATATATTTGAAATTAGCTTTAATGATATGTCTTGTTTGGTACAAATTTTGGAGTGGGTATATTTAGGATAGACTATGGTTTCTTCATTATCTGGAGGTGTATATCCTAATCTGTTTTTTTTTCCTGATCTTCTAGCACCTTTAATATTAAAGGATTTTTACCATTTGTAAATTTTTCCATGTGCTAGATAGCTTAATATTTTCTTCTGTTAGTGTCTTAATTTTAGTTTTCAGTTGATCTAAGCTTGCATGTTTTTCTAGTTTCATTATTTGTTCATTTTTAGCTTTTAGATCCTCACATAGAGCAGTTCATTTCTCCTTTTAAGTTCAGTTATTTGCTTTCTATTGATCATTTTTTGATTTTAGATCAGAGTTTGTGTTTTCTAGACAAGTATTATTTTCTTGCTTACTCTTAACAATTTGGTTGCTTCTCTATATTTACTGTATAATTCGTTGAAAGCTTCTTCTAAACTATCGGAATTTGAACCATTACAAGAATCAAAGGATGAGTCAGAGGTTACCTTTTCTTCGGTATTTCCATGAACCTAGTTGGCTTCTTCCTCATCACTGGTTGAGCTTGACTCACTGTCTGAGTTGCTGTTGTTACTCTATGCAGTTGCCATAGCCTTCTCTATATTTCCTGAATTTCTGGAGCTCTCTCTCTTCCTGAATTCTGGCTTCTTGAGCTTTGGACATTCAGCTTTGATATGTCCTGGCTTTTTGCACTCGTAGCATATGGGCTCACTCTTCTTTTGATCCTTTCCATCTGGTTTCTTGAAGTCTTATTTCTTTTGAAGTGTCTTCTACCAGATTGGAACTTCTTCTTCTTTGCTAGAATGCGTTGCAATCTTTTTGATAGCATGGCTTCTTCATCTTCACAGCCACTTGAGTTCTCATCTTCAGCTGATGACTCATCTGACTTGTCTTCTTCTGCTTTAAGAGCATTTGAATGCTTTTTTCTACTAGAGGACTCTCCTAGCCTTCATATTGATCTCATGGGCCATAAGAGACCCAATGAGTTTTTCCAAGACATCCTTTTCAGATCATTAGCTTCTTCAATAGCTGTGACCTTTGGGGTCCATGAGGATGGTAAGGATCTAAGAATTTCCTCACCATGTCTCCAATCTCATAGGTTTTTCCTAGTCCGGCTAACCCATTTGTGATATCTGTAAATCTACGAAACATCTGGGTTATGGATTCACCTGATTGCATCTGAAATCTTTCATCTTGTGTAACAAGAATATCAATTCTTGTCTCCTTCACCTTGTATGTGCCTTCATAGGTAATTCTAAGCTTTTCCCACATCCCATTGCGGATTTGCAGGCTGAAACTTTGTTGAATTCTTTTTTGCTTAGTGCACAGCACAGAATACTCTTAGCCTTACAGTTCAAGGAGATCTTTTTCCTGTCATCATCTGCCCACTGAGTTTTCTCATTTGTGACCAGGAGATCGCCTTCTTCTACTATTGACCATATCTGATAGTCATGACCTTGGAGAAAGTACTCCATTCTGGTCTTCCAGTAAGCATAATCTTCACCATCAAGAGAGAGGGGGTCAGTTGACAGACTGACCTTCAACGTTACCTTGGGATGCCATGGATCTTACACTCTTCAGATCATTGGATCTTCTTCTTTTTGTTTAAGAGACTCGCTCTGATACCACTTGTTGCCCGGTTGGCAAGCCCAGGAGGGGGGGGTTAATGGGTCTTTAAAATTTTACTTGATTAGTACCTGTACTTAAAACATTCACACAAAAGACGTTCTTCGATGAAGGTTAGTAACTATTAGTTCAAAGCGCAATCACACAAGAAAACAACACACAACACAAGAAATTATCCTAGTTCGGACCTCCTCTCCTTAGGAGTCCTACGTCCAGTCCCTGAGCAACAACTCAGGATTCCACTAACTAGGGTACAGTCCCCCTATGGACACTACAACACCCAGCTCATGGTCTTCCTTCACACGAAGGGAATTACACCACCTGGATACCACACCAGGTCTTCCTTCCACACACAAGGGAACAACAATACCCTGGAAGCTCTACCAGGTCTTCCTTCAACACAGAAGAGAACTACAACAGCAAGGTAAGCAATAGGACAAGCCCCTAGATCAAGCTTCAACAAGCTAAGATCTGAAGCAAGCAGGACTGAGAGTAAAAGATCTAGAAACACAAAGACTCCCAGAACTACACGCTCTCTCAAGATTTTCACTAGAGTGGAGAGCAAAGAGCAACATTGAAAGGAATGAGGTTCTTGGCTCTAAAATTCTATCAGAAGATTTGAGTAGCTTGTACGTTCAAAATCCTTCTTCTCTTCTGATCTTCTGTCTTGATTTACTCTCCTTTTGAAATACGGCCGTTGAAGTAACCGTTGTCTCTTAGATTGGTAGACGTTAGACTGCTTGACATTTGGAAGCTTCAACAATCTTTTATCCAGTTGAGCACACAAAGAGATAAGGTCTTCTGGCATCTATATGGTCCAACGTTGTATGACAGAATGTTTTAGGACCCTACACATATTAAATGCTAGAACAGTAGACAGCTAGGCTGTCTCTTGTTGTCAGTAAACGATGATGTGAGTATTCACCAAATAGCAATGCCAAATAGCTTGTTTTAAAAGATGTTGACAGAATATGCACAAATAAAAGGATATCATCTGCATGCATGCAGAGATACGTTCTGTCTTCATTAAATGCACAACATCAGACAGATAAGGAAGTCTTTGACTATTCAACGCCTTAACAGATAAGATAATATCAAGTCGATATAAACTATAAAGTCCTTGTCTATATGACTTATGAAATCGTTATGAATACCAATAAGTCATTATAGAGAGCAAATCGTTGTATTCACTGAAGAAATCATTATAGACACTTAACAAATCATTATGAGCTTTAAAGAAATCGATGCGTGAAGCAACTCGTTATGAGCTCTAAAGAAATCGATGCCGAAGCAAATCGTTATGAGCTCTAAAGAAATCGTTGCGTGAAGCAAATCGTTATGAGCTCTAAAGAAATCGTTGCGTGAAGCAAATCATTATGAGCTCTAAATAAATTGTTGCGTAAAGCAAATCGTTATGAGCTCTAAAGAAATCGTTGTGCGAAGCAAATCATTATGAGCTCTAAAGAAATCGTTGCAGGAAGCAAATCGTTATGAACTCTAAAGAAATCATTACGCGAAGCAAATCGTTACGAGCTCTAAAGAAATCGTTGCACGAAGCAAATCGTTGAGTTCTAAAAAAATTGTTGCGTAAAGCAAATCGTTATGATGACTTAAGAAATCGTTGCGATGAGCAAATCGTTACGATGGGCAAATCGTTATGATGACTTAAGAAATCATTGCGATGAGCAAATCGTTACGATGGGCAATCGTTATGAATGACTTAGAAATTGTTGCGATGAGCAAATCGTTACGATGGGCAAATCGTTATGATGACTTAAGAATTGTTGCGATGAGCAAATCGTTACAATGGAAAATCGTTATGATGACTTAAGAAATCGTTGCGATGAGCAAATCGTTATGATGATTAGATCGTTGCGATGAGCAAATCGTTACGATGCAAATCGTTGTGATGAGCAAATCGTTACGATGGGAAATGATATACATGAAGGAAATCGTTGTGATTTTCAACCAAAATCGATGTGGACTTAGATAGATATAATCATAAAATAATTAATGCTTCAGAATATAATGCTTACCAATATTGGCTTGATTGACCTTGACCTTGGAGTATTTCCTGTACTTAAGACTTAGAGAACTTTGATAGGTTTGGTTAATTACCAAAATACAGGTATATTTAAAAATTTTGTCGGGATAGACTGATCATCAGACAGTCCAATTGTCCCTGTGTGGACTGAGTTCCCGGGCCTTCTAGCAAACTTTTACAATGTTGCCATGCTATGTACTCTTGCTGGGAGCATCAGTTCTATGCTCAAGGTTGACAGAAACACCCTGTGTTTAGCACGCACCCATGCTGCTTGAGTGAATCTCCAGCTGGACATTTCAAAGAAGCCTCCTTACCGCATTTGGGTAGGCTTGGGTGCAGATGGTTATTGGAAACCAGTAGTGTATCCGGGTCTTCCACTCTTCTGCCTTTCTGCAAACGCATTGGTCATGTGGCTGCCAAATGCAAGAAGACCCCTCCTTCTAATGGTTCTGGTCGTCCTCCTGAAGAGAATTTAACTCAAAGCCTGCTGGACCACCTCCTCTGTAGTCCAATACACAACAAGTTTTGCGTCTCATCCCACTTGCTGAACAATTTACCTCGGGCCCGGATCTTTCTTTGGATCATACCATGTATGCCCGTGATGCTAAGGCACTGATGCTGCCCCAATTCAGCAGGGAACCAGTCTGATCTTGGTGCAGTTCAAGCGTTTGACAATATGCCACTTCAGAAATCTGTCATGATCCCTACAGCCGATCTTCACACATCAGTCCATGTGAATGTGGCAGCTGCCAAGCCCCTCCCTGTTGATACTCCTACAGCTACTTCACTTAGTAATGAAGGTCAGCCACATGTTAACAAGCCTCCATTGACTCAAACTGACCTGGTCCCTGCAACAACTAATGCCAGCGGTTCTGCTTACATGGAGCACAACAGTTTTGCTGTGTCTAAGGCGCCCCCTCTTACTCATACTGCTGCACATCAGATGCTCGAAGAAATGCCTCAGCCTGTTCAGATGGACATGGCATGTGTAATAGACTTTCCTGCTGCCTCTCTCAGCAAGCCAAGTAGGTCTGCAGCACTTGAGACGCCACTGCCAACTAACCCCGTGCGTGCTGCCCCCCCTGGACTAACCCAGCAGCAAGCAGGACCCACTGCTACTAAACACAAGGGCAAGATGCCTCCAATTCTGAACGTCGCCGCCCCTTTATGGAAGCCTGCTGAACCTTCTGCTCAGCAAAGACCCGTTGTTGCACCTGAAGATGCCAATCCTGCATGGAGGCCAACTGATGCAGATCGTCTGCTTGATGACCCGAAACAGTTTGCCCAGTTTCTGAAAGGGTCTTCCGCTGAAGCCACACCGTCCTCCCAAGAGAGAAAGCACAGTACACCACTTGGCACCCCATCCAAAATGGCCACCTCGCAGTCCCCAACAGCGCCCCAGATGTCCTTCGCCGATGCACTCCGCACAAAGACCAAAAGGGGAGAACTCCGCATGATGACAAACAAACCTCCTCCCCCGTGCTTCCCATCTGTAGCGACCGCAATGGCAGCACCGCCCCAGAAGGGAGATCCGGTGGCCACGTGATCAGCCTCCCCGTGCAATACAACATCAGAAGCATCCCCGACATCGAGGTGGAGGACGAGGACTTGCTAACTTTGCACAACAGCTGGGTAGGAGCCTCATTTTCTGACGGGGAATATGAGGATTTTTCGGACTGATCTATCATGTACTTTTGACCCCTCTGCGTAGGGTGTCTTTAGCTTGTGCCCCCGCTGCCCCCGTTGCCCCTGCTGCCCCCGTTGTCATGTACTTTTAACCCCTCTGCGTAGCGTGTCTTCAGCTTATGCCTCCGTGGTCTTTGTACTCCTTTTCTTTATGCTTTTCAGTTATATAAAAATATGACTACCTGATTATGACATAGGAGGTTCACTCCTTTGTCATATCAATTAAAAAAAAAACATAGGTTGTTGTCGACCATGAGGTAGACGACAATCGATCATGCTGTCAACAGATTTGACTAAAAAACCAAATATTTAAGGAAATATAAACGGCACAATCTCCTGTCGTTAACAACCAGTAGACGACAATCGATCATGCAGTCTACTGTAGTCAACGGTAGTGAATCTTGACGTCAAGTTCATCAAATTTATAGTTCAATATTAGAAGTCGAAACACATACACACAATTACAAAATTCTAACAAGCAAAAGAGCTAGGGCACTACAATTGATGTCTAAGCAGTAATCGATGTTTAAGACACAGTCGATGCTCAAAGAGTAATCGATGTTTAAGACACATGCGATGTTCAAAGAGTAATCGATGTCTAAAGAGTAATCGATGTTTATGCAAGACAATCGATGTTTAAAGGAATTGATTTCAAAAGGTAATCTATGTCCAAGGCAATCGAAGCTTAAGGCAGTCGATGTTTAAGACAATTGATGTTTGTGAATAGCAATCGATATTTTCGAAATCGATGTTTTATAAGGCAATCAATGTTTTAGTGAAGCAATCGATGTTTTAAATTAATCGATATAAGCAATCGATTGTGAAAGCATCTATGTTTTAAGATAATCGATATAATCAATCGATTGTCAAAGCAATCGATGTTTTAAGATAATCGATATAATAAATCGATTGTGAAAGCAATCAATGTTTAACATAATCGATGTTTGAAGAAAATCGATGTGATATTAAAACAAAAATTAATGTGTCACTTCGATTGGTCAAGATACAACGTAATTGGTCAAAGTGGAACTTCGGATATGTCGAAGTGTAACTTCGTGTATGACAAAGTGGGACTTCGTATAAAACAGTTCATAACGTTGTCGGTCGAAGTGAAACTTCGGATATGACGAAGTGTAACTTCGTATATGATGAAGTGAAACTTCGTATAAAATAATTTATAACACTGTCGGTCAAAGTGAAACTTCAGATATCACTTCGGATATGACGAAGTGAACTTCGTATATGATGAAATAGAGCTTCGACTAATCACGAAAAAAAACATGCATGACGAAGTGCCAACTTCGGATATAACGAAGTGGACTTTGGATATGACGAAGTAGAACTTCGGATATGACGAAGTTTGGTTCAACTGATCAAGAAGCAAAACATGCATGACTTCGGATGATCAAGTTTAAAAGCTATAGAAGATGAAACTTGACTTCGATTGAAACTTTGAAAAGATTATCAGAGATGAAAAATATGATCTTATGAATGAAACTATGAATGACAACAAGGACTTACAAGTAATTGAACACCATCTAGTGGACTTAGAAATACTTGGAATACTTACAATGGTGATCCTTGAAGTTTTATTTGTTTCCTTTGAGTCTTCTGTTGACAGACTTAACCAAAATGATATTAAGGTAAAAACACGTGATTTAGATAAATATAAAAATATCTGATAAATTTTATTATCACTAAAATATATAATCATGGAGATAAATGGGTCAATAGTATAGGCATACAAAAAGTTGATATAGTGTGTATCATGAAAAGGTACATCAATTTAGTAGTTAGCTCAGAGACTCGTATAAACACTATATGTAGCAACCTGAATTTTTAAGAAAAATAATAATTAATAATAAATTAAAAACTCAGCTAAAGGGATATTCAATGAAAATGGCATTAAATAAAATCCATTAAATGGAAAAGAGTAATGGGCTTTGCTTAATGGATCCTTTAGAACTTATTAGGTCAAAATATGAATTTACAAATAGAAATAAAAAGAAAATACCATAAATTCGGAGTCTTAATATCTCCTAAATAGAAAAGGATTCTTTAAGCATTAAAAGAGGCAATAAGAGTTGAATTGGATTCCTAAACCTACCCCATATAGTCTAGCACGAATTTAGATCCCATCCTAACCTAAATAGAGGTTGGAAAGCAAGAAAGGAAGGTTGGAGTTAGGAAATCTCGTAATTAAGAAGAATTTGAGTAGTAGTAGGAATAGGAACTTGTATTTATATAAATACACCTCTTAAACCCTCATGGCCGGCCCTAGCTCGTGCAAAGGGGTTCTTGGACGTAGAGAAGAGGCCAAGGAGGAGGAGAAATCGAGGAGAGGAAGATCCATCAAACTTCTTCCTTCGTTCTTGGAGTTCTAAGCCTTAGAAGATAAATCGAGTCAAAGGTAGGCATTCTCACAAGCAAAACCAAATCAAATCCGTCCATAGGTAGTTCCAATCACCAGGAACAAAAGCCCTCTTGTTTCATAATTTTTCATCGAGCCAATCTTTTGTTCTTGATTTTAGAAGTTCTGCAAACATGATAACCCCGAGTCATCATGTTTGAATCATATCTCCATGTACACTTGATCCCATGCTACGAAATTTTTACTGTAAACACTTCATGTTGTTAGGGATCTTTTGCCCCTAAAAGCCCTAATTTTTGTTGAGCATGTTGCTCGAATTAAATCAATCTTGCTCTGTGCATCATGTTCTGTGTTACTCGTTATTGTTCATGCTCAAACCATGTTCAAACTATGCTCTCTCTCTAATTCCTATTTACTGGAAGTACTCTTGCATGTCTAGTTTTATTTTCCCCTAGTTTCATGATTTTTCATCGTGTATACAATTAGTTATGATTTTCTGAATGACCCTATATCAAAATCTAATATCCTGGACCGCAATCCAAGACAGAGCAGAACTCTGTCAGACTCAGTCCACGGACCTGAGAACGCGACGGCCTGACAGGTCGCATTCTCAAGCCCATCGCAATGCCTCTTCTTGTCGCGTTCTGACGCGACAGGAGACCCCGTCGCGTTCTGGCCGCCTGAGCAGACAGCCCTGTCGCGACCCATACAGGACCCTGTCGCGTTCCATCATGACCCTGTCGCGACCCTTACATGGGTATGTCGCGTTCATAGGATTTTGCATGAAAACCCATAAAATTTGTTACTCTCACTTTCTAAAATATTCATACGCCTTTTTAACAGTCACATACGTAGTAAAAACACCCGTTTTAAATTGGAGCCATATTGAATGCTTTAAATCACATATTCACGACTTCTTTTCTATCTATGATTTCTCTTACACATGCACACACATGAACCATCCATATATGGCTGAAATCTGACATAAAATATCTCATAATGTATCTGATAATTTATTGTAATAACGTATATTAATTTCCCCATTTTAAAGGACTTGTATTCGTTTCTAGCGTTGTTTATATACCGATATTGACGCTCTACTATTCTAGAATTCCTCTAGAATGTCGAGCACCTGTTTTATATACACTTTACTTGGCTTGTGGTGAACTCTCCGTCGGATATTCCTTTCGCCGGACTAGTGAACCCTTGCATAAGGCCTCCGTAAGTCATGGATTCCCACATGGTCGACGAGCCGGTTGTACCCTAACACTCATTACATCTTTAGGGATCGATATGATCCAAACGGCTATTAGAAGTTCGCTCTTAACTTGAATCACGCCGGACCTCTGGACCTGTGCTTAACATGGCTAGTGGTAAGGTCGTGAGTTCCACCTGACTGCCAATACCAAGTGCGCGTGTTGTGCAACTGTTACTATTGCCTGTTTACTCGTCGCATTACGTGCAATGACCACTAGCTCTTATCTGTACTCTACTCGCTCGTCTATTCACGTTCACTCTACTATCTCATCTATTCATCTAGTGCTCTCATCTACTTCTTGGTACTCTATATTGGCCATTGACTGATTGTCTAAAGATAAACATTATAACTAATGCCTGGCAATATATAAAGGGCCCGATCTGGTCCTGGGATGTGCGCCCGAAAGTGCTAGTGCCCATGGGAGTTAAATGATCAGAGTGTTTTGGCATTACACTCAAGTGCTATCTATCTCGACTATCTATATGACAATCAAAACACAAACGTGCTATACTCTCTCGATGTCTAGAATGACAAACAAGTGCTATACTCGTCGTGCTATTATTATACTTGTGCTAGTTGTGCTATGGCCATCCTGCTATTCGTGCTATACTCGATACTTGTGCTATTTTTGGAAACTATACTCGATCTCGTGCTATTGTGCTATCCTGTTACCTGTTGTGCTATCTCTTGCTATATTTTGACTCTCTTGTACCTGCTATCTTTAGATACTCTGCCATTAAATGCGTTAATTATTTAAAGCCTGCTTGAGCCTGAGATTTAAGTCCTACTGGGCGTTATCGCTCACCCTACGTTATTTGATGTTGTGTTCTCAGGTGAGACCGAGGATGACACATACACTCACGAGGAAGGGAATGACCAAGAGTGAAGCCAGGAGTACCCTCGAGTCATTATGTTATCTTAGAGTTGTAGTTAGTTATTTCCTTTTATTGCAATGTAATTGGGCCCTATAGAATGGCTCTGATATTAGTGGTTGTAACTAGACATTTGAAAAGTTATTAATGAGAAAGATTTGCTTTAGTATTATTCAATGTGCAATGGTTTGATGTCTAGTATTCGCTCTATACCTTTTTCTTGCAACTGCCTTCGCGCTTCGATATTCCGCGTCGGGGCGTGACACTGTATTTTGCATTGGAACTCTAAAATACTTTTTGTAGAGAAAAAATTGAGCAAGTCTATAGTGTATGAAAGATTCAGTCAAAGTATTTTGAGTGCGCAAACAATGCACATGGATATTTGAATTATTTCAGTTGTGTTTCTTTTAGCACTATACAAATAACATTTAGTATATGACTTCAGTGAGAAAACGTATTGCACGACTTAATAATATTTCCTTGTAAGTCACTTAGAAACACTCAGTTAGAAAAGCTTTAATCGAATCGTGACTTAATATATGCAACTAATCGAAGTGCTAATCATTATAGAAATGAGCATAATAATCGAGGCGCTAATTGAAGTGGAAATATGATGTTAATCGAAACAATAATCAAAGTGTTACCTAAGTACATAATATATTACTGATTGAATTGTTGATTGATGCACTAATCAATATAGAAATAAGAATGATAATCAAAGCGCTAATCGATACAGAAATCTATCGATATTGGATCAATAATCAAATTGGCATTATGCAATAATCAAATTGATAATCAAATCTATAATCGATACAAAACATCAGTAATCAATCCAAAAATACTTGATAATCAAATGTATAATCCATGTATCGATTAAATCCTAGTTCAATTGATAATCGAAACAATAATCGGGACGAGAGTTGAACTACTAATCGATTACCATTCTGAAGCTAATCGATATGATCCTTAAACTGATAATTGAAGCAAAGATTATTCATATATTATCGAACCGATAATAGAAGCACTACTTGTTCTTGTAATCGAAATGATATTTGGACTACTAATCGAAGTGATTTGTTCTTCGAAGCAATTTTGTTCTTATAATAGAAGTAATACTTGACTAGTAATCAAAGCAATACTTAAACTTGTAATTGAAGTGAAAACTTGTCGACTTGTTCTAGTAATCAGAATAGTTTATAACTTGTAATCAAAAGAGTACTTAAAAAGTTTTTTAGAGTACTTACAACTTTGTTCTTCTAATCGATTAGCAAGCTATAATTGTTAATCAAAACAACACTTACACAAATTTCAGTATACTTACAATGTTGTTCTTCTAAGCGATAGAATTTTCTATTTTCCTTGTTGAAAATTGACGTAGAAAATAACATTAAATACATATATGTTTCATAGATTTAGTTCACTACAAGAAAAGGTGGCTTTATTTGATGGATTTTTCGAACGAAAAAAAATTCGTTGAGAAAATTGTCAAAATTTTCGATGGATAAGTTCTGTGGGCAACTATGTTGGAATTTTGACAGAAGTTCGACATAATAATCCTGTCAAAATTTAGATGGATTTTTTTATGGATTTTTTTCCATTGAAATATCGGTTGGAGAGTCATCGGTAAATGCATCGAAAATTGCGACATATGAACTACTTCCATCAGATTTTTCGATGGAATTTGTCCATAAGAAAGAATAGTAAATTTCATGATCATCCTTTACATAATAATTATAAAAATAAAATATTATAAAATAAAAATATATATATAAAAATATAATTTTATAAATTACATTTTCAATATGAATAAATATACATATATATTATTTATATGTATATACATAATATATTTGTGTGTTTGTAAAGGTATTATATTTCTTTGTTAATATACATGTAATAAAACTTTATTTTCAAAAGTTTTATTAGATTTAAATTATTAAATGTTAAATTATGAACATTAAATTTATTAATGTGAAAATTTATATTTTCAAATGTTCAAATTATAATGTTTAGTGAATATACATGTAGCTGATTGATTGAGTTTTAGATCGAGAGTGAATCCATCATTCGAATTTTAGATCGAGATGAAATTCAATGATAGGATATTGATTAGATATTGATCGAGAGCAAATCCAACTATCAAATGTTCATCAAACTTAAATCTAACATTTAGGATTTAAATCAGAGCAAATTCAATGCACAGATCTTGGTCAGATTGTTTTACATTGAGAAAAACCCAACTGATCATGGATTGACAGTGAATCCAACGATCAAATTTTAGATCTACATGAAATCCAACCATTGGATTTTGACGAATAATAATTTCAACAGTCGGATCTTCATTAGATGTAGTTTGAGATCGAATCCAACCGTACGATTTTCATCAAACTAATTAAATATAATGGTTAAGATTTAGATCTAGAGAAAATACAACAGATGGATCTCAACCAGATTATTTTAGATTGGCAGCAAACCCAACTGATCAAATGTACATAGATTGAGAGTGAATTTAGCTATCGATTTTTAGTTGGATGAAATCCAACGGTCGAATTTTGATTGATAGCAATAGTCAGATGTTGATGAGATATAGATTGGGAGCAATTACATTCATCAAATCTTCATCAAGTTAAGTCGAACAGTTAAGATTTAAATCTAGATCAAATATAAAGACTATTTATAATTACACATATTATTATGATCTCATTTAATATAATATATCTCATATATCTAATGAAATAACAATTTAAACTATGTACTATATGATGATTAATATATCTTAATATTATCTAATTTTAATATAGTATAACATAACAAATTATAATTAGACATATCATTAGGATATATAATTTAAATATCAATAAAATAACAACTTTACTATAATATATATATATATATATATATAAATATAAATATATAAACCGCCTAAGGGTCAGCGACAAGCAGAGTGCACCCCCTCCCATCAGGAAGAGATGTTCTCACTCCACTCGGCGAGCACCGAAGGAAATTTTATTGATATAGAAATTAATCAAGTACACCCACTCCATTTAAAAGCTCCACCAATCAAAGAAAAGCAACCATAATACAAGAATATTACCCCAGCCGAATACTTGGCAAGCCGGCCTTATCTACCAACAACGAACCCCTGGTTATAGAAGGAAGAGAAAACCAGTCCAGGAATATAGAACTAGACTTATTACTGCAAGCAAAGTTGGCCAAAGAGTCCGCAACCTGATTACCCTCGCGGAAAGTATGCATGATTATTGGCCGAAAATGCTGAAGCATGGCACCTATACCCCGCCACCAAGGTAGATCTCCCAATGGAGACACCGGTCAGCTGCAAGGCCCTTGATTAGTGGACTCGAATCAGAGTATATTACAGATATGCACACTCCCTGATCCATCGCCAGCCGCAACCCATTGTGGAGGGCCCGAGCCTTTGCCAAGATGCTGCTCCCACACCCATAATAGAAGGAAAAACCACAAACAAAATTACCATGAGTATCTCTAATGCAGCCGCCCCCAGCACACTCACCCGGGTTACCTTTCGAAGCTCCATCACGTTAAGACAGTAATCTGCACCCGGAGGGATCCATTTAACTATCACAGGAGGCCTTACCCTCGTCTTTACTATAATATAATATATAATGAGATTTAATAAATTATCCCTTGGAAACACATCCATTGGAACTTCTAACGGTGTTTTGACGAAATATAAAGCCATAAAAAATCACTCAAAAATGAATTTTTGATAGATTTGTATCCGTTGGAAAAGTTGTAAAAAATCACCTCAACCCCGCCATCGTCTTCCCCAATCTTTCTCTCTCTCTATTTATCACTGTCGTCGCCATTGTCAACGTCGTTCTCCTTCGCTCCGTCGGACAACCCCCCATGCCAATCTCTCTCTCTCTCTCTCCCCACCCTCCCCCTGCCCATCCACTGCCTCCCCCTCCCAACCACCCCCCCACCCCTCCCTCCACTGCCGCTGCAAACATCCCCTTCCCCACTGGCTCCCCTCACGATTGTCCCCATTCCCCTTCCCTTCCCCGCTGGCTTCCCTCCCCATTGTCCCCATTCCCCTCCCCTTCCCCATTGGCTCCCCTCACCATTGTCCCCCAGTCCCCTTTTCCCTACATGTCTGTCAATCCTACCCCCTTTTCGAGAAGAGGGGAGCAATCGATTAACATGGCACTAGATATTAAAAGGGTAAATTATGTTAGAAAATTGAGAAAGCAATCGGGTTGTCAAAAGGACTATGAAACATGGAGGGGGCCCTTCCACTGAACATAACAGAAAAGAATATCCAAGATATCTCTCCTTAAAAAAAGGAAATCTAGTGTGTGTGGTAAATGGTTCTTTTAGTTTGTATATAGTTTCTAAGATAAATTAATTAATAGTCTCTGACTGGAACAAGGGAAATCCTTGCTATAACATAGTTTAACATATACTGTAACAAGAGATAATACTTACTATAATGAATTATAGTTCTGTCAGAGAATAAAAAATAAGTCAAATATTTGATAGAGACTTACTAATTAATTTACTCTAATTTTGACAATCCTTTGTGGTTCTTTTAGATTCTAGTTTTTGCAATCCTTTTTGGTTCCCTTAGCTTACCTTTCAAACTTTGAAAACAAGAAACTTAAGTTATTTTAAAATCAAGTTATTTGATATTAGGAGTTTTAATACTATTTGTCTCACTGCCACTTTCATGTAAGTCATAGACAGTCACAAATATAAAGGCCAAGTTAATGGCGTAGCTATTAATAAAATATGAGATATTTAATATGATGATATGTTAGTTAAATATCAGATATTTACTTTTATGACTAAGTCCAATTGTAGATTGAACTTACAGACTTTCCTGCTAATGCAACTTGAAATTGGATTGTGCTACAATCTAGCTAAGAATTAGAGTGGACCAAGAAGATAGTAAGTTTCTAAGAAGGATTGAACCAACCTTGGAAAGGCCATATATATAAGAAGGGAAGGGGATAACAGAGCTGAAAGGATTAGGACGAGTAAAGAGGAAACTTTTAGCTGAGTGGAATTCTATCATCAGGATTAATATAAACCCAGAGTGGAGGATAGCCATTAGCTCAAAAAGGGTTCTAAGAGTGTCTTGGACTATCCACTCTACTAGAAGGCAAAATCCATGAGTGCCTCAGAAAGTGCAATTCCTGTGGACCGACGAATCTTGTTTCAAAAAAATCTCCACTGAAACTCATAAATAGGATTCCGATAGAGAACTCATACGCGAAGAAGAGTTGACCCTTTGGTCAACATCATCTTGGGTCTCCGAATCAGCTCTGCGCTATCTCCTACACATCATTGGAAATTAGCAAATTGTACGCTCGATAAGGACATAAAAAATATAGATCTGAATGAAAGAGTGAGATAAGCAGCTCTGCGAGCACATAAATGTCTTTTTAAAGTTTATGCATATGCTAATTTGTATTTTTTCCACACATATAATCTACTTTTGTCTTATATCATTTTATAATGTTAATTTGTTATCTAGTTTTATCTTGCATCAATTTGTAGTTTGTATATGTGCCTTAATTTAGTGTTATTTAAGTTAGAGTTCTTTATTTAGATGTTTTTTAAGTTTCATGTTCTTTAAATTGAGTTACGCATATAAATTAGATATGAATTAGTTTGAAGTTTTTTATTTGATTGTTCTTTAAATTAAATGTTGTTTAATTTGATGTATGCATGCATATCAATGAGATATGTTTTTTAATTTGATGTTATTAAGTACTTAGAGTGTTCTATGTGAGCTAAGATGCGTGTCTAACATTACACGCAACTCAGGAGAGTGTGTTAAGCCTGTGTCAATGAACCTTTTCGTTTAAGACTTTAAGATTGATTTATGTTCTCATTTTTTTTAGGAGAACATATATATCTAACTCAAAGTCTTGAGTCGTCTTGTTTGGACAGTCTGTAACTGTTTGATCGCACTTAAGTGGTCATTTATTATGTGTTTATACAATTTGTTGAAAATTTCGATTAAGTCTACACACTCCCCTCCAGTATACCTTTACTGATTTTGATTATTTTATTAACAACTTACTAGTAGGTGTTTAAGGAAATTTCTTGATCAATTAATATTTTTGATATATCAAAGAGGTATGGAGAGATGCTGTCAAAATTTTCAGCAAACTATACGACACATATAGTCATTAATTGTGTAATCAAACCTTCATAGATGGGTTAAAAGTGATAATCTAAATAATACTCCCTTCCTAATCAAATTGACTACATTGAATGATGTGAAGAGGGGGTCAGGTTTTCTTTAGAAAGCATGAATTTTAAAGTTGCTTGTGTGCTAATATTTTATGGGTGCAGGAACAATGTTTGTTGATCATTTATAGATGTATCGTAGAATAGTTGACCGGATAGTGTTAGAAGAGTTCAAAATGGAGTTGACATGCAAGGCCCTAGGTTTTTATTTGTTAATTTGTACCTTACATGTGGTAGATTAGTGTTGATTTATGCTTTAATGTATGGCCCTAGGTTTTCCATAATATATGTTTCCTCCTATATAAAAGGCAATGCTAATTTAAGTTTTAATCTCAGTATATATTGGATTTTAATGTGTTAGACTCTATGATTTTATAGGGTTTGATGTGTTAAACTTCCGAATTTTCTTCGGCTTAACAACTGGGTTGATGTCAACATCGATTACTGTCAACCTTGATGTCAACATCCTAGCAATCAACTTGGCGTGACATCAATAACTTGGCAGTTTATGTTTCTGCACAGCATTTCTATCAAGTCTTGAGATTTACGCATGAGGAAATAAGTGTTGAGACGTGAGAAACCCGAAGAATAAGCCTCAAGCGAGTGATTAAGAGCATACACAACTGCTAGAAATGATATGGAACTAATTGCAATAAATAAGAAAACTTCAATTTCATTTTATTGCAATAGTCTCGTTCTATTACATCAACTTCACAGATAACAACTAACACTAATTGACTCAAGAAAAGTACATAATTCCACTCCTTAATCCTATTACACATTATACTATGCTCAACTCATATTGCCAAACTAAGATAAAGTGACATTATGGTTATCGGCAAGGTCATCACTCCTGGTCATCCTCAGCATAGCCTTAGTCCTCTTCATCATTTATTTCCTATTCTCCTGAAAATGTTTAGGACAATAGGTGTCAGCATAGTCATCTAGTAGGATTTACACTTTCAAGCAAGATATAAGTGAATAACATTTTAAACTAGATATTCTTGAACAGTGATTGCAATTTTAAACCAGTATGAAAATGGGTTTAGCAGATACACAGGGTAGCATTATATGTAGCGACCTTGGATATTTATGCCCATAAGGCTTCATATCCAAACCCGCCTCCCGTGAACAAACAACCACAAGATATAAGACATAAGAAAGTACATGTTCTTATATTCATTCATAACACATTATACTGTCCCAATACATTATTACATATCTAAGAGAAAAAGTACAAGTATCTGGGGCATACCCCGAGGGAGCACAAGCTCACACAAAACAATTATGACTCAACTGCTGGTGGTACAAGTCTGCCACAATGCCACTGCAAGCCAAACATACGGCTAGCACCTGAAAAGAACTGTAGGGAGTGAGCCTCAACACGTCACAGGCTCAACATGGACCTCCAAAACAACAACTGAAAATTGAAGAGACCTCAACCACAAAGGGTCTCACTGGCAACACTAATAGCCAAACCACAATATAATTGCATTACACATACTAAACTGCAATTAAATAAAACTCACTAGCTAACATAGCCCGCAGGAACTAAGGAAGCGAACAAGACTAGTACCGAACCACCATTTGCAATGATATAGAAATGCCTACGCCACAAGCTCACTGGCAAATCACGAACACTAGGGTAATAGGACTGCCAACAAGGGGCTAGTCCACCATACCCTAAAACACCAATCACACCAAAAGACTACCCTCAAGAGGGTACACAATGAGTGAAGGTCACACGACAAGACCTCCACGGAGCACAGCTCCATCTCAACATCTGAAAAGACTAATACATGACGTACCACAATAAACAATTGCCCATGAGGGTACAAGTACCTACCACCACGAGGTACCATCACAAAACCACAACCACAACTGTGCCACCAACAAGGCACACCACAACAAGTCAAATCACAACTGGTGAGTCCACCACTCACAAGCCACAAGCACTGACAAAGTACGAGTCAAAAAGAACGACGTCGCCACACGGGTAAAGACTAATGGTTCATGACGCTAGTATCCAACCCAGACAACACAACACAAGACCACATCTCAGTCTCGTAGTCAGGACGAAAGGTCCCATTGCCGCTCCACCTCAACAAAGCCAACAAACTATGGAGACCAAACAACACCACACCTGCAGACCACACGACTGTAGGCCCATGCTTGGCACCTCTAGGGACTCCGACCCGAGCTCCCTAAAGTGAGGCACTACAAACACAGGACTAGCTGAGGACCAGTACGTCTACTGGTGTCTGTTCCCCACCACGAGCATGCTACAAGCGACCAAACACAAACTCACCCAACACACAAGTCTCTGCCCCACTATCGTCTTTCCTCAGCCGACATACAACTCAACGACACAGACGTCGACGGTACGCACACCATACCAGGACAAACCCCAAGAAAACAACACAACATGACTTGCTCACAAAGAACTTGGGGTACCTGACTAAGAGGCATTTTGGAATAGGTGCCGGACCACTAAACTCGGCAAACACACTGTAACGTCTCGGTCTTATTGGATTCTTATCGGATCTTTACCGGGTTTGGTTGTGGATCTGTGCCTGTTGATGTCCGCGAGTTGGACTTCGACAGTGGGTTGGCGTCTAGTGTGTGACGTCGACTGTGGGTTGGCGGCAAGGTGGTTGCCGTATCTGGTGTTTGGCGTCCATCGTTGTTGCCGTTGACCTTGTGTTCATGTAAGGCCTTGATTTTTCATCTTACTTACTTAAGTATGTGTATATGCGTATAAGTGAATACTATGATGTATAGATTATTGTGTATAAGTATTTATTTATACAAATTGTATGAATTAGTATTATTGTAATGTACATATTGTATACATATATATATATATATATATTTATGTGTGTAGTATTATAAATTCTGTATAATTAAGTGAATTTTGTCGACCAATTATCGTCAACATCGGCTGACGCTGACCAGGGGTAGGCGGCAATATCGATGGACTCCCCATTTTGGATAGGTGACCATAGATATGGATGCCAATATCCCAAATATGTTGCGTTTCCAGATCCAAAAACGCCTCCGAAATCTAGCACCTTTGTTTGGAAACCTTCCCAACGGCTTTGAGACTTGCCCTTTAACCTATCCGCCCCCAACCCTTTAACCCAGATTTCGGCCAGATCCCCCTTTTGGCTCTTGGGTCAAAAACCTATCTTTTCTATGCAAAAACCCTAACTTGAACCTGAGAGATCCGGCTTCGGGAGGCTTCGTCTGGCGATCTGCATCGGCTAGTGTCAACCTTGAACATCCAGAACGACTCCCCACTGGTGTGCTGTGAAGATCAACAGAAGATCCGAAGAAGGAGGGATTTGGAGACTCATTGGCACAGGCCGAGGAGGCTTCTTCGGCTTGAATCGTCGTTTGTGGATTTTACAGGAGGCAAGTACCCCATTCACATCAACCCTACATGTGTCTAGTATGTCCCAGGAATTTTTCAGATTTTTCTCGTGTCCTGGAACCCCCCTTTCAAGTGATTTGTGGGCTTTCTGTCTGTGTTTGTGCAGACAGGATATTAACGGCAAGATCCCTTGCCGCTAATATCATGTGTTGGCGGCATCATATAATGCCGTTACCTTTAGACGGCTAACCCATGCCGTCTAGTTCTTCAGACTCCAACAGTGTGCAAGTTTGTCCTTATATGAACTAGTTTTCGAGTTTTCCGCATGAGGATATACAGTAAAATTTCATATAATATGTAAATATATATGTTTGGTTGTACTGTGAGTTTTGTGTGCATTTTTGAAATTTTCACTAATTATTAGAATTCTTGGAATGTGCTACTAACAAAATTTTAATCTTGAAAAAAAAAGTCGTTTATGAAATATGTGTAGAATTAATTGCCATGAATTTTCTGTACATTTTCATAAGATCTGATGCATGATATAAAAATTTGAGCAATTTATAATATCTGTATAGTTTATTTAATTTTATGATCGAAAAATAGTTAATATGTCTACTCAATGTAGAAAGTTAAGAATTCATGCGAAACTAGTTAAATTCCTAAAATTTGTGATAAAATTTGTACTGTCAGTATTCATGTATGAAATAATTGAGAATCCGAATAAGGAAATTTGTGTCAGTTTGGCTATTTTTACAGTTGATAACATCACTGTTAGAATTTTCAGAAAATATGTGTAACTCAGAAAAATGTAAATTTTGGTATGCATGATGGTTAAACTGTGATGAATTTTTGGTTAAATGTTTGTACTGAACAGATGACAGTAGTTATATAAACTTGTTTTATGTTAGATATTATATTAATACATGCTAATATGATTAATGTTTAATTCTGCAAAAATTTCAGCATGATTAGAATTATTGTAAAAATTTGATTATACTGAAAACAGTAGAACCATGCTAGGTAATACTGAAGAATGTAAATGTGTGAACATGAGATGAATGCGTAAATATTTTATATTTAAAATGTATTAATGTGCCAATGGGTGACACTGCTGCCTTAGAGGGCTGTGGAACTGTACTGTGGTAAAGTCCCCACGGAAAGTTCAAAGTGTGTGATGTCCATGGGCATTGGGATTAATTCCTGGAGGCGAACAAGTATCGCTGGTTAGGGTGGAGAGTGCTTCTCCCCGGTTCTACGCAGTAACTAAATTAATCACTAGAATGCCTAGGTGATTGATATGTGATGTGATCAGTGTGTGTCCTTCTAAAGTGGTTTGGGCTCTGTGTCACGGCATTAAGTGAAAGTGAAAATGTGTTTAAGTGAAAGAAATGTGTAAATTGTGAAATTGTGTAAGTGAATATGTGTTTATGAAATTCTTATGATAACATGCAAAAAGATAAATTTCTTGTGAATGCGACATGATAGTAGTAAAACACCGAGCCCTTTCACTAAAATAAATGTGTTACCATGTGAAAACTTATCTTAGAATTCATGTTAATTAGTTGTTATGAAATGTGTAAATATTGTGTAAAATGATCAACATGTGGCTTATGAATGAAATCAGTTTAGCATAGTGAAAAGTGTAGAAAGCATGTGATAGGATTAGTTTATTTTGTATAAAACTAAATTCCATGTGTAAAATGTGTAGAAATCATGAATAGGCTTCTATTTGAAAATTGTCACTTCCTGCATTATGTGTAAATGATATAGCATAAGGATATGAAGATTACTTGATGCATGTATGTTTAGTGTGCTTGGTGTTACTTGTTGAGTTCTTTTGAACTCATTCTTGCTTCGGCGTACAGGTGCAGACGTTTCTACTTCTTCCGAGAAGATCGTTAAGAGCGACTCGGAGCGAGAGTAGGAGAGATTGTTGTGGAGTTAGCATGTACTTTTCCATTACTTCATAGTATGTAATAAAGACTCTGCGTAGTCTCATGTGGATAATGTATTTATTTTATTTCAGTTATGAACAGTTAGTCTCTTTTCTACTATACGGACTGTGATAGAATGTGGATGATGGAATAAGATTTCTTTTCGTTTCTTTAAATTCCGTTGTCATGAGAATATTATATTTGTGTATGTTTCAGCATATTGTACTAGTGTTGGGTAAATGTCCCACTGTGGCGATGCTTTCTATATCGATGTGGGTTTGTGGGACCGTACCGATATAAAGAGGGTCGTTACAGAGATTGGTATCAGAGCAATCGGCTGAATTGTACATAAATATGCATATACCATCATCTTCATTGTATACTAAGTCAGTGTAGATTGTCCACATAGATAAGTAATTTGTTAGAAATTAGATAGTTTAGTTCTAATGGTGATTAATCCGTTTTAACAGGATATGGCTTCGCATGGTAGGTGTGGTGTTCCTGCTCGTGATGGCGAGCAGAGGAGAGATGAGCCTCGGCGTGAGGGTCAGGGTGAGCAGCAGGCCCCTGCACCCCAGGGTCCTGTACTTCCTCCACCGCCACCAGTAGACTATGGAGTGTTCAGCAGGGTTTGGTGCAGGCCATGCAAACGCAGGCCCACACTCAGGCTGCACTCCAGGCCCGTTGGAGGCTCAGGTTAGAATAATAAGATAAAGTAGTTTGTATTATTAAATGCATGATTGTTATGTTATATGTGTTAATTTTGTTGCTTGTTGTAGCAGGCTCAGGTACCAGTTCCCCAGGCTGACCATGGTGGACCCTCCATCATGGAAATGTTCAAGAGGATGTCGCCACCTTCTTTTAAGGGGTAGAAAGATCCATTATTAGCAGAGAACTGGATGAGGGAGATTGAGAGATCTTCTGGACATTAGGTGCGCTGAGGACGACAATGTCACTTTCCCACCTATATGCTACAGGTATGTGTAATCTAATCTAGTGGTTATTACTTTAAGTATAAATTATGTGGTTAGCTCTCATTGATGGTTTTGGCAGGAGCGAGCTGATGTTTGGTGGTTCTCGTTGTTACATACTCGGTTCGAGGATGGTGCCGTGGAAGTCGGATGGGATGAGTTCGTGAGGCTTTTCCGAGCCAAGTTTGTTCCGGAGCACATCCAGGACAAGATGGAGCAGGAGTTCCTCTCGTTGACTCAGGGCTCCATGACTGTGCTGGAGTACGAGGCCAGGTTTTCAGCTATCAAAGTACGCCCCTCATATTGTAGCTGATGAGCGCAGGAAGGCGAAGAAATTCGTGATGGGTCTGAAACCATCACTGAGGACGAGGTTGGTGGCTTTCGACCATCGTACTCTTGAGCAAGCGCTCAGCGCGGCGTGTCGGCAGAGGGGGGAGATGGAGCAGTATCTGGAGGAGAAGAAGGCTTCTCAAAAGAGGCCAGCAGCTCCTTTCCAGAGACAGGAGAGGAAGAAGGCGACTTTCCAGTCACCGCAGCGTCCTGTGGCATCAGCAGTGGTCAGGTATCTTCTCAATGATCCCCTAGTGGTAAGAAGGAGTGTCCTCATTGCGGAGGGCACATGGCGGTATGGAGTGTTGGCTAGTAGCAGGGAAGTGCTTAAAGTGCGGGAGCAGTGATCATAAGATTAAGGATTGTCCGAGGCTTCAGCAGGGAGCCCAGCGGGGCCAGCCCTAGTAGCAGCAGCAGCAGTGCCAACGACAGGACGACCAGGGAGACCTCGAGCCCCAGCTCGAGTGTTTTCTTTAGCTCGTGAGGACGCCGAGCAGGCAGATCATGTCCCCGAAGGTACGTTTTGTTCTTAGGTGTGCATGCTCGGTTTTTGTTCGATACGGGTGCTACTCACTCGTCATTTCCGAGCATTTTGCTAGGCAATTAGCTTTAGAGTCAGGGGTAGAGTCTGAGGATTTAGAAGTCCCTTGTTTGTGCATACTCCTGCGGGTACGGTATCGACTAGAAGTGTATTCCGTCTTTACCTGTGTGCATTGAGGATAGAGTCCTAGAAGGGTGTTTCTTCTTGCTTAAGATGAAGGACTATGATGCTATTCTTGGTCTGGATTGGCTAGAGGAGCACTATGCATTGGTAGATTGTCGTGGGAAGAAGATTGTTTTCCGCATTCCTGGTGAGGATGAATTTTCTCATCCTTTGCCGAGGAACTTAGCAGGAAAGTTTGTTATCTCGGCCATGAGGGCAATGAGAATGGTGAACAAGGGTTGTGACGCTTTTCTTGCCAGTGTGGTTTTAATACCCAAGGCTGATGAGTCACTTACTCTTGCCGAGATAGATGTAGTGCAGGATTTTCCAGATGTCTTTCCTGATGATTTATCTGGATTGCCACCGGCTAGAGAGATAGAGTTGACTCTAGAGTTGCTTCCAGGCATCTCTCCTATCTCGAAGGCACCTATCGATGGCACCTGCGGAATTAGCTGAGTTAAGGAAGCAGTTGCAGGATTTGTTAGATAAGGGATTTATTCGCCCTAGCGTTTCCCCTTGGGGCGCACCTGTCTTATTCGTGAAGAAGAAGGATGGTCACTTCGGTTATGCATTGATTATAGAAAGCTAAATCAGGTGACGGTAAGAATAGGTATCCCTTACCTCGGATTGATGATTTGTTTGACCAGCTACAGAATGCATCGGTCTTTTCTAAGATTGACTTGCGTTCTGGCTATCATCAGTTGAGGATTAGGAGTGAGGATGTGTCCAAGACGGCATTTAGAACCCGTTATGGACGAGTTTTTGGTCCTTCCGTTTGGTCTAACCAACGCCCCTGCAGCTTCATGGATCTCATGAACAAGGTGTTTAGACCCTATCTAGATAGTTTTGTTGTAGTCTTCATCGATGACGTGCTGGTCTAACTCTCCAGATGAGGCCACACATCGTCAGCATTTGAGGATAGTGTTAGAGGTTCTCCGTGAGCACAAGCTGTATGCAAAATTCAGCAAGTGCGATTTTTGGATGCGCGAGGTTCATTTCCTTGGGCATGTTATCTCCGGTGCTGGTGTAGCAGTGGACCCAGCGAAAGTCCAGACTGTTATGGATTGGGAGAGTCCCAGGACTCCTTCGGAGATTCGGAGTTTTCTTGGTTTTGCGGGTTACTATCGGCGTTTTATTGAGGGATTTTCATCCATCGCCGCTCCATTGACTCAGCTGACCAGGAAGGGAGTGAAGTTTGTCTGGTCCGAGGAGTTGTGAGAGTAGTTTTCATTATGAAGACTAAACTCACATCGGCCCCTGTGTTAGTTCTTCCGAGCGGTGTAGAGGATTTGCTATCTACACGGATGCATCTCGGATTGGTCTTGGTTGTGTGTTGATGCAGCAAGGAAGGGTAGTAGCATATGCTTCGAGGCAATTGAAGGAGCATGAGCAAAACTATCCAACTCATGATCTTGAGCTTGCGGCAGTGGTGCATGCACTGAAGATCTGGAGGCACTATCTTTATGGTGTCAGATTTGAGGTGTTCACTGATCACAAGAGCCTAAAGTATCTTTTCTCCCAAAAGAATTAACCTTAGGCAGAGAAGATGGATTGAGTTCTTGAAGGACTATGACTTCGACCTCCAGTATCATCCTGGAAAGGCGAATGTCGTAGCAGATGCCCTTAGTAGAAAGAGGTCATCTCTCCAGTAGGACTGGAAGATGTTGGAGGATGAAGCGTGTACGATGACCGAGTTGGAGCCATCATTATGCCGAGCTTTTGTGGCTCAGCTGTCCATTAGGTCATCGGTGTTAGATGAGGTGATCGAGCATCAGAAAACCGACCTAGACTCCAAGAGTTAGTGGGCAAAGCGGGTATTGCTCGTGATGAGGATGGTGTGATTAGATTCCATCATTGGTGTCTGTGTTCCAGACGTTGTAGATATTCGTGAGCATGTTTTAGCAGAAGCTCATAGATCTAGGTTCTCGATTCATTCGGGTAACACTAAGATGTACCAGGATTTAAAGAGATCGTTTTGGTGGTCTAGCATGAAGAAGGATGTAGCTGAGTTTGTGTCTAGATGTCTAGTATGCCAGCAAGTGAAGGCCGAGCAGCAGCGACCATCTGGTCTTATGCAGAAGATGGAGATCCCATTTGGAAGTGGGAAGCTGTCACTATGGATTTTGTTACGGGTTTGCCTCGGTCTAGATGAGGTAATGACTCGATTTGGGTAGTGGTAGATCGATTCTCGAAGACTGCACATTTCTTGCCTATGAAGAAGAAGCAGTCAGTAGAGAGTTTAGCTAGACTGTATTTAGTAGTATTATAGATTGCATGGGGTACTGAAGTCTATTATTTCGGATCGAGATCCGAGATTTACTTCGAGGCTATGGAAGGGTCTTCAGGATGCGTTAGGTTCGGAGCTGAAGCTGAGTTCGACATTTCATCTCCAGACAGATGGACAGTCCGAGAGGACTATCCAGACGCTTGAGGATATGTTGAGGGCTTGTGTGCTGGATTGGAAGGATGATTGAGAGCGCCATTTACCTCTAGTGGAGTTCGCATATAACAACAGTTTTCATGCGAGCATTGGCATGGCTCCATTTGAGGCTTTATATGGTAGGCCTTGCAGATCTCCTTTGTGTTGGGAGGAGATCGGTGATAGGCAGTTGATCGGTCTGGAGTTAGTTCAGGAGACTTCTGATAAGGTCAGCTCATTAGGAAAGACTTGTTGCGGCACAGGATAGGCAGAAGAGTTATGCCGACAACAGGAGGAAGGATCTAGAGTTCGAGGTAGGTGAGCATGTCTTCTTGAAGATTTCGCCTACGCGAGGTGTAGTTAGATTTGGCAGGCATAGTAAGTTGAGCCCAAGTTTCATTGCCCGTATGAGATTCTCCGACGATTGGGCAACGTGGCATATGAGCTAGCTTTACCTCCAGCATTGGCTAGCGTTCATCCTGTTTTTTCACGTATCTATGCTCAGGAAGTATGTCAGAGATCCGTCTCATGTTATTAGTCATGAGCCAGTGGAGATCCAGCCAGATCTTTCTTATGTAGAGCAACCAGTAGCTATTCTTGATCGGAAGGTTCAACATCTCCGAAACAAAGCATTGCGTCAGTAAAGATCTTATGGCGTAACTTCTCGCGAGAGGAGGCTACTTGGAGCTTGAGGATGCAATGAAAAGAAATATCCTCAGTTGTTTGAGTAGTGTCAGTCTAACTTCGAGGACGAAGTTTCTTTAAGGGGAGAGGGTGTAAGGCCCTTGATTTTTCATCTTACTTACTTAAGTATGTGTATATGCGTATAAGTGTATACTATGATGTATAGATTATTGTGTATAAGTATTTATTTATACAATTTATGAGTTAGTAATTATTGTAATGTACATATTGTATACATATATATATATATATATTTATGTGTGTATTATTATAAATTCTGTATAATTAAAGTGAATTTTGTCGACCAGTAGCGTCAACATCGGCTGACGCTGACCAGGGGTAGGCGGCAATATCGATGGACGCCCATTTTGGATAGGCGACCATAGATATGGTATAACCTGTTGCGTTTAGATCAGAACGCCTGATCTAGCATTGTTTGGACCCTTCCCATTCTGGCAGATCCAGCCTCCTGCCTACCACACCCTTTTTCAGTGGTCGCCTCTCGATCTCCACGACTCTGCCTTTTGGCTTTCCCTAACCTCTCCCCTCCACTCCTCCCCTTTGCCCCTTTAACCTATCCGACCCCACCCTTTTAAATGCCAGATTTCGGCCAGATCCACCCCTTTTGTCTCTTGGGTCAAAAACCTATCTTTTCTATGCAAAAACCCTAACTTGAACCTGAGAAACCGGCTTCGAGAGGCTTCGTCTGGCGATCTGCATCAGCTAGTGTCAACCTTGAACATCCGGGAACGACTCCCCACACTGGTGTGCTGTGAAGATCAACAGAAGATCCGAAGAAGGAGGGATTTGGAGACTCGTTGGCACAGGCCGAGGAGGGCTTCTCCGGCTTGAATCGTTGTTTGTGGATTTTACAGGAGGCAAGTACCCCATTCACATCAACCCTACATGTGTCTAGTATGTCCCAGGAATTTTTCAGATTTTTCTCGTGTCCTGAAACCCCCCCTTTCAAGTGATTTGTGGGCTTTCTGTCTGTGTTTATGCAGACAAGATATTAACGGCAAGATCCCTTGCCGCTAATATCATGTGTTGGTGGCATCATATAATGCCGTTAACTTTTAGACGGCTACCCCATGCCGTCTAGTTCTTCAGACTCCAACAGTGTGCAAGTCTGTCCTTATATGAACTAGTTTTCGAGTTTTTCCGCGTGAGGATATACAGTAAAATTTCATATAATATGTAAATATATATGTTTGGTTGTACTGTGAGTTATGTGCATTTTTGAAATTTTCACTAATTATTAGAATTCTTGGAATGTGTTACTAACAAAATTTTAATCTTGAAAAAAAAGTCGTTTATGAAATATGCGTAGAATTTAATTGCCATGAATTTTCTGTACATTGTTCATAAGATCTGATGCATGATATAAAAATTTGAGCAATTTATAATATCTGTATAGTTTATTTAATTTATGAATCAAAAATAGTTAATATGTCTACTCAATGTAGAAAAGTTAAGAATTCATGCGAAACTAGTTAAATTCCTAAAATTTGTGATAAAATTTGTACTGTCAGTATTCATGTATGAATAAATTGAGAATCCGAATAAGGAAATTTGTGTCAGTTTGGCTATTTTTACAGTTGATAACATCACTGTTAGAATTTTCAGACATATGTGTAACTCAGAAAATTTAAAATTTGGTATGCATGATGGTTAAACTGTGATGAATTTCTGGTTAAATTTCTGTACTGAACAGATGATAGTAGCTATATAAACTAGTTTTATGTTAGATATTAATATTAATACATGCTAATATGATTAATGTTTAATTCTGCAAAAATTTCAGCATGATTAGAATTGTTGTAAAAATTTGATTAATACTGAAGACAGTAGTACCATGCTAGGTAATACTGAAGAATGTAAATGTGTGAACATGAGATGAATGCGTAAATATTTTATATTTAAAATATATTAATGTGCCAATGGGTGACACTGCTGCCTTAGAGGGCTGTGGAACTGTACTGTGGTAAAGTCCCCACGGGAAAGTTCAAAGTGTGTGATGTCCCATGGCATTGGGATTAAATCCTGGAGGCGAACAAGTATCGCTGGTTAGGGTGGAGAGTGCTTCTCCCGGTTCTGCGCAGTAACTAAGATTAATCACTGGAATGCCTAGGTGATTGATATGTGATGTGATCAGTGTGTGTCCTTCTAAAGTGGTTTGGGCTATGTGTCACGGCATTAAGAAATTGTGAAAATGTGTTTAAGTGAAAAGAAATGTGTAAATTGTGAAATTGTGTAAGTGAATATGTGTTTATGAAATTCTTATGATAACATGCAAAAGGATAATTTCTTGTGAATGCGACATGATAGTAGCAAAACAGCGAGCTTTTTCTATAATAAATGTGTTAACCATGTGAAAACTTATCTTAGAATTCATGTTAAATTAGTTATGAAATGTGTAAATATTGTGTAAAATGATCAACATGTGGCTTATGAATGAAATCAGTTTAGCATAGTGAAAAGTGTAGAAAGCATGTGATAGGATTAGTTTATTTTGTATAAAACTAAATCCCATGTGTAAAATGTGTAGAAATCATGAATAGGCTTCTATTTGAAAAATTGTCACTTCCATGCATTATGTGTAAATGATATAGCATAAGGATATGGAGATTACTTGATGCATGTATGTTTAGTGTGCTTGGTGTTACTTGTTGAGTTCTTTTGAACTCATTCTTGCTTCGGCGTACAGGTGCAGACGTTTCTACTTCTTCCGAGAGATCGTTAAGAGCGACTCGGAGCGAGAGTAGGAGAGATTGTTGTGGAGTTAGCATTGTACTTTTCATTACTTCGTAGTGTAATAAAGACTCTGCGTAGTCTCATGTGGACAATGTATTTATTTTATTTCAGTTATGAACAGTTAGCTCTCTTTTCTACTATACGGACTGTGAATAGAATGTGGATGATGGAATAAGATTTCTTTTCGTTTCTTTAAATTCCGCTGTCATGAGATATATTATATTTGTGTATGTTTCAGCCTATTCTACTAGTGTTGGGTAAATGTCCCACTGTTGCGATGCTTTCTATATCGATGTGGGTTGGTGGGACCGTACCGATATAAGAGGGTCGTTACAGTTCCTGTCTCTTCCGGAGATGGAACTTGGCGGCAAGTGATGTGGACGTTGAGTGTTGGCAGTTCAGTTGACCGCGAGGGGCCTTGACATCCACTGATCAGGGTTCTATTTTTTTAGGGGCAACCCGAGCCCTTTTCCTTCCTCACTTTTTTCTCCTCTTCTTTCACCCTTGCATTTCTTCATCTTCCAGTGGCCGATGGGAGTACATGGAAAGGCCGCGGTGCGCGTGGCGGTGACAGATTGGATGGAAACGACAGATTGGTTGGTGGTGTTCGCGGGATGCTTCCGGGAGTTAGGCGCGAATCGAGGTTCTTTTGAGATTTATATGCGTTTCTGAGGTAGGGACATAAACCCTTAGCTCCCTTGTGTGTTATTTCATGCCTATTGCTGTGATTTGCGTGGAATTCGTAGTTTGGGGATGGTTTCTCCATGTTGGGTTTTGGGGGGTTTCATCGATCTGAGCGTTAGATCGTGTGTTTCTAGCTTTGTAGTAGTGTAGTGTGATGTGAGGAAGAATTTCTCCTTCATCACTCTGCTGTTTTGAGGGCTGGATTGCTCTCAGGGGATTTGGCTTGTGGCTGCTTCAGCTACTGGATGCTGAAGAAGTCAACGTCAAGGGATGTTGACATTGAGCTCTTCAGGAAGAGATAAACGGCATGATCTCTTGCCGTTAAACTCTTCAAGGAAGATCTGGACGGCAAGGTTGTTACCGTCATGATCTTCAGGTAGGATATAAACGGCAAGATCATGTGTCGCTGAGATTAGGCAAATGGCCAACATGTGATCGTCTACTTCTTTTAGACGTCCATGACGTTTCCGTTGACCTATAGTTAGCGACAGTCGATCCTGTCATTGACTTTGTGCTTGGCGACATGTGATGCTGTCGTTTACTTCTTGGTTAGCGGCGGTCGATGCTGCCGTCTACCACAGGTGAGTTCCCAGCAAGCTGTGTTTCCCTTTTCGTGATTTGAGGTGTTGACATGCGGTGTCCGCCTGTTTACAAAGTTTGCCAGGCGTAAGAGAGTGTCTCTGCTTGTGCTCACGTTGTGTTTGACTGTGTTGAGATGGTGACACGTGGTGTTCATCCGCAGTACGGTGTACCAGACGTTGAGAGTGTTTCCGTCCGTACTCGCGTGGAGTTTTGGCCGTGCTCCTATTTTCTTTTGTATTACCTGGACGTGGAGCGACGCTTCGTCTAGAGGACTGGCGTGTGGGGGTTCTTCGCCGGTGAGGCAGGACGTAGAGAGCGTCTCCGTTCTATGCGTACTCCTTGTGGTGGTTTCGAGCCGGTCTCCCTGGAGCCCCTTCTTTACCGCTAGGTCGGCGTAGAGGGAAAAACCGGTCGTGGACCAGACGTGAGAGAGAGCGTCTGTAGTGTGCACACATGGCTAGGGTTGAGAGACTCTGTGGTGACGGGACGCCGAACCGCAGACCCTGGCTGAGTCCTACTTTATGAGTGCTGTGTGAGCTCTTGCTTGTGAGCTTGTGTGTGTGCAGTGCTTGTGTGCTATCGAGCCTACGAGGTTCCAATTTTCTCAGTGCGCTCCTGAGGGAGCTGCGCACTACGACACCAGTTCCTGTGTGTTGACAGAGTGTGCGTGTTTATTTACAGTCGCTTTTTGTTTAGCACTGTTTAGTAGCTCTGTTACCGGTGGGGGTTAGTTGCCCTACTGGGTCTCCTTTCTGTGAGACTCACTCCCTTCCCTTCAGGTGGGTCCGTGGGCAGCTTGCGTGTGTCGTGGAGCTTAGTTACTCCGTGCTGGCTCTGCTTGGCTGCTGTGAGTAGTACCTTACTCTTGTACTCATTTTACTCTTACTTCTCTGTTGTCTCTGAGTTACATGTATTAATTGTGTTAGTTGTGGCGTGTACATTTGCTTATATGATCTCCTCAGACGCTTTCCTTCTACCCTTCCGAGATTCGTCTCGTGGGTTAGCGGGTCAGGATTTGGGTTACTGGTCGGGTACCGATAATGCGGATCCTGGGTCGTTACAGTTGGTATCAGAGCCTGGTTTGTCGAGATACATATAAGGAAATGTTCCGTATAACTCAGAGTGTGTGGAGTACAGTAGCAGCAAGCAGTTCAGGAGTTGTTTTGTGTATCGCGTGTGTGTGCATGTCCTGTGTGGTTTGATCTTTGTTTCTAGGCAATGTCGTGTTGGGGTAGTGGCTGTGTAGGTTTTTCAGCAGGAGGCTGAAGATGCCCCGCCACCACCGCAAACTCGGCCTGGACCGCAGGACGTGTACAGTGGTTTCGTCTTACCACTATTCTTCCCTTGGGAAGTTTTAGGTCTTGACTGGATCATTTTTCTTGTGTCGATAGCTCTTTGGGTTGCTCTGCACTATGCATCCAGCTCCTTGTGGAAGTTCCGGAAGGGTGTAGAGTTGAGCTGTCATTGTGGCCGGTTAGACTGTTTGCGTAACAGCCTGCCGTGGTGTTTTCCGGTCAAGTGTGGTGCCTGAGGTAGTGCATCTGGCTTTTGTGTTGGCCAGATTGTTTTTGTGTTGTCTCCGAGTGTTTCGGTTGCACCGTAGGACTTTGTGTATCCCCGGGCTCAGATGATGTTTTTTGTTTTCCCATGTCCGGCGTGCTCTCCCAGGCAGTGGTCTAGTGAGTGTGGTGGGTGTGTGTGGTTGACTGTGCTTCTTGTGGAAGCGTCAGCCTTGTGTTGCGGTCTTCCATTGCGTTGGGAAGGGACTTGTTGTGTTACATGTCTCCTTCCTTAGCTTTGGGTGTTGCTCAGGGTTGTGGTGCTCCACTGTGGTGATATGTTGCTAGGGTATGCATTGTGGCGGCCCTAAGGTGGAGTCATCTTCCCTTGAGTTGTTGAGTTGTGTTTGAGTTGAGCTGGTTGCTCCTCTGTGTTGTCATTTTTTTTGTATGTGTTGCCTTTTGGTTGGCAGGCCTGTTCGTGCTGGTTGTGTTGTGATGGTTTTTGGGCTGTCAGTGACGGCGGCTTGGTGGCTGTTGTAGTGATGACTCCTCTTCACAACAATTTCTAGTGCGATTCGTTGCCCGAGCTTACACAACAGTTGTGTCCTGGCTGTGTTTAGTCTTTGTGGGCATCGTTGATCTGACCTTTTGTGGACCCATTTTCTGGTGGTCCCCGTTTTGGTGTTTTCTCGGTTTTGTGGCCCCTCCTGGTGCCAGCGTGTGGTGACACTGGAGTGTGTGGTTTTCCTGACCTCGTGGTATGCATCCGGGGTCCGGAAGGTTTTGGCTTGTCGGCTCTCGACCTTGTGGAGGTATGAGGTAGCCATGTGTATAGTGAGATTTTGTTCTCGCCTGTTTGTTGCGTGACCTCGATGGGTGTGTCGAGGGCTGCTTCCACTTGTGTCGCCGACTCCGATGGTTTCATAGGAGTCGTGTGTGCATGTCGCGACCATGGTGGATGGTCGTGGCATTGTGGTGTTCGGTTTTACCGTACGTTTCTTTCTAGGTGTGCCTGTGCAAGTATCGTTATGGTGTGCGCCTCGGCTTGTGCCTTGAAGGCTTTTTGCATACCATCTTTTCAGTGTTTGGCCTCTCTATCGAGTGCGATGGAGAAGGCGTACTGTGCTCTTGCGTGACAGGGAGTTGTTGTGGTTTTTACTTCCCGTGCGGCAGATCCGGTGTCTTGTGTTTTGGCGCACCTTTCTGAAGCCGACGTGGTCGTTGTGCTTCAAATGTTGTGAGTTTTTCGTGTGTTTTTTTCTGTGAATCTCTTGTGGAGAGTCCCCTTCGGTGGGCCCTGTGTCATTTCCGGCCCTGGGTGCTGTTGCGGGTGCAGCACCGTGAGCATCTTTTTGGTGCTTATAGTTTTGTGCCTTAAAGGTTGGGGCCGGTGTGGCCTGTTGTGCCCCTTTAAGCTATGGTTTTTAGTGTGTGTGGCTTCTGGTAGGTCTCTAGCAGAGAGTCCTTCCTGTTGGCCGCAGTGTTGTTTTAGCTATTAGTGCATTGTGTTGCACTTAGCCTGGTGTTAGTGCTTGTGGTAGCACCATGAGCTCGAATTCGGGTGTCTTGTTTTGGTTTGTGTGCTGTCTGGAGCCTTGCGCATTGTGTTGAGCCTTGGGTGACTCCTGGTGTTGTGATGGCATCCTGTGTTGTTTTTGTGTGTTTGGATTGCGAGCTATGTTGCGTTGGTTTCGTCGCCCACGTGACTTTTTGGCTCAGCTGATGATCGATGCTAGCTGTGGCTAGTAGCGTGAGGTTGTACCCCTGAGCATTGTGTTTTATTCTCAGGTGGTTGTTTTTCCGTGTTCTTGTCGGCGACTGTGTCCTCTGTCGAGTTTCGTTGACGACGGAGTGAGTTGCTGACCAGAGTTTTGCGTGTTGCTATCGGCATTTGTACCCTCTGTCTAGTTTTGTTGACGACAGTGTGGGTTGCCGATTAGCATGTCCCAACAACGAGGTCTGTTGGTAGTGGCGGTTGTGTGTTTTCTCTGCTAGAATGTTTCTGCCATTTGGTTGGCCGGTGCAATGTGAGCAGAACTTCATGGAGTTGAAGTGACTGCTTACTTTGTGCCAGTGCGAGTGTTGTGAGCAATTCGAAGAGTTTCGAGTTTTGTACAGATTCTTCCGGTGTTGGCTTGGGAGCAGTGCTGATGGGGCAGGTCAGGTTGGTGCCTTGCGTGTCGTTGCTGGACCGAAGTTGGCCCAGTGGGCTGAGAAGTGGTTTGGCTCCTTAGTCAGAGGTTTTGTTGCCAGTGATGGTTTTGACCTTGGTGTGTTCCATGTGTCTTTGTCATCGAGGTACTTTTGGTTGACAGTACCCGAGTTTCGCTGTTCCTTGTGGGTTACCGAGTTCTGAGGGTAAAGAACGAGGTGATCCCACTATTCTGTGTTGTTTGCGGCGATGCTCAGGTGGGAATGTCAACCGGTGAGTGGGAAGCGCATGTAGTTTTGTACCTCTGTGTTGCTGTCTCTTTCCCTAGTGTGGCTAGAATTTCGGGGGCGAAATTCTTTAAGGGGGGAGGGCTGTAACGTCTCGGGTCTTATTGGTCTTATCAGATCTTTACCGGGTTTGGTTGTGGATCTGTGCCTGTTGATGTCTAGCGAGTTGGACTTCGACAGTGGGTTGGCGTCCAGGTGTGTGACGTCAACTGTGGGTTGGCGGCAAGGTGGTTGCCGGTATCTGGTGTTTGGCATCCATCGTTGTTGTCGTTGACCTTGTGTTCCTGTCTCTTCTGGAGATGGAACTTGGCGGCAAGTGATGTGGACGTTGAGTGTTGGCGGTTCAGTTGACGGGGAGGGGCCTTGACGTCAACTGATCAAGGTTCTATTTTTTTAGGGGCAACCCGAGCCCTTTTCGTTCCTCACTTTTTTCTCCTCTTCTTTCACCCTTGCATTTCTTCATCTTCCAGTGGCCGATGGGAGTACATGGAAAGGCCGCGGTGCACGTGGCGGTGACGAATTGGATGGGAAATGACAGATTGGTTGGTGGTGTTCGCAGGATGCTTCTGGGAGTTCGGCGCGAATCGAGGTTCTTTTGGGATTTATATGTGTTTCTGAGGTAGGGACGTAAACCCTTAGCTCCCTTGTGTGTTATTTCATGCCTATTGTGTGTGATTTGAGTGAAATTCGAAGTTTTGGGGAGGGTTTCTCCATGTTGGGTTTTGGGGTGGTTTCATCGATCTGAGCGTTGGATCGTGTGTTTCCAGCTTTGTAGTAGTGTAGTGTGATGTGAGGAAGAATTTCTCCTTCATCACTCTGCTGTTTTGAGGGCTGGATTGCTCTCAGGGGATTTGGCTTGTGGCTGCTTCAGCTACTGGATGCTGAAGAAGTCAACGTCAAGGGATGTTGACGTTGAGCTCTTCAGGGAAGAGATAAACAGCGTGATCTCTTGCCGTTAAACTCTTCAAGGAAGATCTGGACGGAAAGGTTGTTACCATCAAGATCTTCAGGTGGGATATAAACGGAAAGATCGTGTGCCGCTGAGATTAGGCAAACGACCAACATGTGATCGTCTACTTCTTTTAGACGTCCAGGACATTGTCATTGACCTATAGTTAGCGACAGTCGATCCTGTCATTGACTTTGTGCTTGGCGACATGTGATGCTGTCGTTTACTTCCTGGTTAGCGGCTACCCACAGGTGAGTTCCCAGCAAGCTGTGTTTCCTTTTTCGTGATTTGAGGTGTTGACATGCGGTGTCCGCCTGTTTGCACAGTTTGCCAGGCGTAGAGAGTGTCTCTACTTGTGCTCGCGTTGTGTTTGACTGTGTTGAGACGGTGACACGTGGTGTTCGTCCGCAGTACGGTGTACCAGACGTTGAGAGTGTTTCTGTCCGTACTAGCGTGTAGTTTTACCGTGCTCCTATTTTCTGTTGTATTACCTGGACGTGGAGTGATGCTCCATCTAGAGGACTGGCGTGTGGGGGTTCTTCGCCGGTGAGCCAGGACGTAGAGAGCATCTCCGTTCTATGCGTACTCCTTGTGGTGGTTTCGAGCCGGTCTCCATGGAGCCCCTTCTCTACCGCTAGGTCGGGCGTAGGGGGAAAAACCGGTCGTGGACCAGACGTGAGAGAGAGCGTCTGTTGTGTGCACACTGGCTAGGGTTGAGAGACTCTGTGGTGACGGGATGCCGAACTGCAGACCCTGGCTGAGTCCTACTTTGTGAGTGCTGTGTGAGCTCTTGCTTGTGAGCTTGTGTGTGTGCAGTGCTTGTGTGCTGTCAAGCCTGCGAGGTTCCAGTTTTCTCAGTGCGCTCCTGAGGGAGCTGCGGACTACGACACCGGTTCCTGTGTGTTAACAGAGTGTGCGTGTTTATTTACAGTCGCTTTTTGTTTAGCACTGTTTAGTAGCTCTGTTACCGGTGGGTTAGTTGCCCTACTGGGTCTCTTTTTTGTGAGACTCACTCCCTTCCCTTCAGATGGGTCCGTGGGCAGCTTGCGTGTGTCGTGGTGCTTCGTTACTCTATGCTGGCTCTGCTTGGCTGCTGTGAGTAGTACCTTACTCTTGTACTCACTGTACTCTTACTTCTCTGTTGTCTCTGAGTTACATGTATTAATTGTGTTAGTTGTGACGTGTATATTTGCTTATATGATCTCCTCAGATGCTTTTCTTCTACCCTTCCAAGATTCGTCTCGTGGTTAGCGGGTCAGGATTTGGGTTACTGGTCGGGTACCGGTAATGCGGATCCTGGGTCGTTACACACACAAACCATGACACCTAGTTATACAACCTTTATTTTATAAACCATGACCATTCATATGCAAACTTGCTTGTCATTGGTCATCACATGACCTCCATAGCAACAACATACTACGATGCACCTTAACCACATAACCTTAACACATTACTCTAACTACCATGATTAACATAGTTAACATGATTAACATAAGTAACATAGATAACATAACTCACTAATTAATCATAAACCAAACCATTAAGCCTATAACATGCTTTACTAACATTCATCAACTCAAAACAACTTAAATTAACCTTAAACAACCACGGCTAGGTCCACACAAAACCATCACAACCCAACCACCACAACAGAGCTTGGAAGCTGAAACATGATGGACACAGGCATCGCCTTTAAGAATGCGACGACCTACCCAGATGCGATTACAAACCTAACCTGACAGGGCCCTATGTCGCGACCATAATGCGACAGCCCGATACGTCGCCTTCAAGCCAACGGTCAACACTATCAGTCAAAGAACAAATTGCGATGGACGCGTCGCGACAAAGACAACACCAAACCGTACACCAAATCATGATGGACCACACTGATGCGTTAAACAGGAATGCGATGGGACAAGTGGTCGTGTTTAGACCAATTGGTCCAACCCAATCGGAACGCGACAACCCAAGGCGTCGGGTTACAAACCAAAATGCGACGGTTCAGCCCGTCGCCTTCTCAAGCAAATGGTTGAACCCCATTTCCTCCTCTAGAAAACCATCCACACACTATGCAACTCACACATAAGCTCATAAAACGAAAGCTGAGCTACCACATACTATCATATCATGCCTTTAAAGCATTAAGCCTTTTAAATAACATAAAATAAAAGAGGAAGTCTCCCTACCAACTTGGAGAACCCGCAAAATGCGAAGAACACCACATCATCAGAACGCCCACACTCCGGACACCCTCCTCGTGTGGAAATAGCACCGCATGAACCACCTGGAAGCTGAAATCGCCCAGGAGATGCCACAGTAGCCTCCCCCACTGCCGGACAGAGCTCCCCTGCTACAAAGCTCCCCTACTCTGTTTGGTCGAAATAGAGCAATAAATGCACAATCAAAATCGCGACGGAGGCAGCCGTCGTGTTTAAAACACCTTAAACGGGACAGACCTGATCGTCGCCAATCACGTCATGCCACAGAAAAGGCGGTTCGGTGAACCACAACAAGGGTAGCCATCGTGTTTAAAATGGGATGACATGCTCCGTCGCCATCTTCACCAGAAAACTTACAAGCCTTATGGGCTAAAACCTAAGGCCCACAACACTCACACCACACCCGGAAGCCACAACCAAGGCTCAATGACCCCACATTGGCTTGAGCACCACACCAAAACCACTAAACTCGGATCCAAATGACCGCAACGTTACATTATATAATATTAATGACAGTGGTGATCTAGAAAGAATTCCAAAATCAAGCAAGATATTCAAGATTTACAAGAGTGGTTGATCTAGCATGTACGCCAATTTGCATTTAACAAGAATCAAGAGCAGTAACAGGATTTTGCCATATTAAATAAGCAAGCATTTACAAGCAAGTCCTTTCACGAGCAAGATAGTCAATCCAAGCCATTAATAATGCATATTATGAACACATGTAATGTTGATTGTATCTAGCATTTACACAATTAATACTCCCAGCGCGATGCAACGTCTGTAATCATTACCCATGGTTAATAGTATATTTCTGGCTCTTTGTCGTGAGGACTAGACTAGATCCCCTAGACACCCTCCGTGCCGGATCCAGCATCTTAAGACATTAAATGCAGATAACCACAATCAAGCATGGCCATTAATACGGTTCACAATATTAGGATATCAAGATAGCAACAAGTATGGCATGTTTAATGATGATAGCGAGTTCAAGGACAATTTAGGGATATCATGTCAATAATCAAGAGATCATTTTGATAGCATAACGATGTGTTACAATTAATTCCATCTTTAGTTAAAATCTTGGTTTCATGTGAATATTCACGGCTCACCAAGAAAGACAAGAGAAGAGAAGGAAGTGCACACTAGCTTCGAGGGACTTCACAATACAACTTGCTCTTCAGCCATGTGGGAATCTATTGTCAGAAGAGACTTACGAAGGTCTTGTCAAAGGAATTCTAGTCCAACAGAAGGAATATCTAACAGAGAGTTCATCCAAGCCAAGGAGGGTTGCCTATACGTGCAAGTGTGTAAACACGTGTCGCATCACGTGCAACTCTCGTGTGCATGTGTGAATGTCTTTCCAATCTGATTTCGATCTAGAATAAATAAGGAAAACTTCAAGTTAGGAAACTCTAACAATAGTAACCATGAATAAAATCATGCACGTATAAGTTATAGCTAGTTGCATTTTATTGTTTTAGCAAGCTTGATAACAAGGCAAGAGAGAGGATAATCGACAAGTGGAGAGCATGATCATGATGTTAAGATCAATTAGATTCATGTTTCCATATTTAAGTAATTTTTTATGGAAGACTAATGTATGAAAAATTGAAAATACCCTTATTGGAATCAATCAGAACAAACACAAAGCGAGTAGAACATGAACACAGAGTTTGTCTGCGACAGGCAGAATGCGACCAGACCACTATCGTAATCAGAATGTGACACAGTGAGCGTCCGTTCTTTGATTATAATGAGCCCTTCTCCCTATCACATTATTTTTGTGACAGATTGACTCGTCGTGATGTGACAGATTGACTCGTCGTGAACTCAAGCTTGTTGTTTGGTTGCCTAAACTGGTCAAGTCTAACTCCGCTCAGCTAGGGTTTTGACACAAGGGTCTTTGGGGTTTGATACTCTTTGTAGGGTGCATGAAACTTAAGGCAACCACTTTTGTTGTCTACTAGACTCATATCTCAAGCTACAACACTAGGAATTAGAAAACAATTGACGTTTAGCATGGTAACAAGTCATAGTGGGACTGACGATGCAAAGCTGACATAGTCTGCTTGTTTGGCATAATACTCTCAACACTGATAAAAAAAAATTGGGGCTTTTGGTCTCATTTGATAGTAGACTTGAAGGGGAGTATACAGTAAGAAAATCATGATTTTAGACCAACTATAATAAGAGATCTAAGCTTTGCAAGACAAACAACATGTTTGACTATCATGTTTGGACAATAAGAGGAGGTGGGAAACATATGATGAAACTAGTTGAAAAAAATTGGGAAAAATGGTATATCATGATCTAAACATGTTAATCCCTGCATGAACAAGTTTAATAAAGGTTTGGCACAGAGATCACCTATCTTTTGGGTGAAGAACACAAGTAGACCCAATAGAACTCTAATTTGTAGGTTGTGTAAACTTCACCAAATCTTTACGAATCACTGCATAAAAATTGGGTAAAATACCCCCAAACAACCTAGACTCAATGAGGAACAGTTTGGTATATGATTTGGGTAAGTTCAGGCCGAGATCTCTTACCTATTAGTGCTTCAAAGGGACAACAAGTTGTAACACGAGCTTAAGAGAAAACTAGGTAGAAGAAGGTTGAAAAAAGGCTCCTCCATAGAGATCCATGCCTTCAAACTTCCACTGTCTTCCTCAGCAACCCTAGGGTCGTCCCAAGGAAGAGAAGGCTCTAATTAAAGGGGTTTGCAAGTTAGCAATGCTAAAGGGATTAGGAAACTAAGGTTATGTGTTTATGAAAGTCTTCAATATTTGGAGATTTCTCTCCCAATTCATGGTGGAGACATAATAGAAAATGTTCCTCTACATTGTACCCACGATTTGGGCTCATTTGGTGGCCCAATAATGGTGTATTGGGTGCTAATTTGTTCACTAGTTGGGTTTTACAACATTAAGGGATATTTTTCTTATTTGAATTTATTTGTGGCTCAAGAGGTCTTTCTTG
>JACBKR010001314.1:27500-45672 GCA_014218235.1 Colocasia esculenta | reverse complement strand
TGTTTTAGGTAAATCTTTATTTATAATTTATTGTGAATTAGTTTGTGATTATTAATTATGTTACCTTGTGGGTAATTTGGCCGATGAGGCTTATGGCCTAGGCATTTGTGGTTTAGTTGAGCTATGCTCCGGGAGGCCGTGTGAGACCTTCCACAGCTTGAGTTTTTACTCATCTTGGGGTATGATTTCATTATAGCTTTAGTGTGTTATGGATTGGCTTCGTGTTAACCAGTTCCATTACCTTTGAGTAATTTCTGTTGTAAAGTGGTTTGGAGTATAAGGACCAGCTCTTTATTAGCAGTCCTATTACTCAAGTGTTTGAGGTTCGCCTGTGAAGCTTGTAGCCTGGGCAGTGACTTGCCTGTGTGGCTTATAGTTTAGGCAACCCGTTGTTGTAACAGTGTGCCAGTGAGACTGTGGTTTAGGCACTTTAGTAGTTGGGCTGACTAATGATGTTATGTTAGTCTTGTAATCCTACTTTTCTTCTGAGGACTTTATGTTTATTATCATGAACATGTTTAATTGTTATTTATTGTAATGATGTGAGCATGAAATGGTTTGGTTATTGTTGTTGCCAGTGAGACCCATGGGGTCGAGGTGTCTGTGGTTACAGTGTTGTTTTGGGTACCTTACTGAGCCAGTGACTTGTTGAGGCTCACTCCCCTACAGTTCTTTTCAGGGCTTGTCGTGTGCTGGGCTTGCAGTGGCGTTGCGTCAGACTTGTACCACCAGCATTGTGTAGTAGTTTAGCTTGTTTGTGAGCTTGTGCTCCCTCGGGTATGCCCCAGGTAGTTGTACTCTTTAATTGGACATGTATTAATGTAATGGGACAGTTGTACATAATGTGAATAGATATAAGCACATGTACTTTCTTGTGTCTTATATTCTTGTGTTTTGGTCTTTTGTCTCTACTGTGACATGTGTGTGAGAGATCCCTTGCGACACTTCGGTGCGTTCGAGGGAGGCGGATCTGGATATGGAGCCTTAATGGCATAAATACCCCGGTCCATCACAGCCGCGATCCCCTTGCTGTGCAGTCGCGCGTGCGGCGTCGTCCGGGTGCGACGAGGGAGAAGCGCCCAGTGCCGCAACGTAATCCCGTGCAGTCATGAGTCGCCGATTCTAATTGGCGCTACGGATTCCTGCGTGGGCGTCGGGCCACTACCAACCGTGCTATCCCCATCGCTGTCCGAGGAGATCTCCATCGGTTCAAAGTCATCCTCTTCCATTGCGGCAAGCACTTGCGCATGGAGATCGTCCGACGACATCGTGGAGAGAGGAACGGATGGCTCTGATACCAATGTTAGATCTTTTACGGGGTGTACCTAGTGCGTTGCGGAATGTTGTAGGATCGGGAAGAAGGCTACTAGAGTCTTCTTCGTAGTTCCTCGCTCCAAACGTCTCGGGATGCGACGGTGATGTCCCGTAAGAGAAGTCTCACACTGCGTGTGTTAGAGAGAGAGAGAGAGGGAGAGAGTTCTTGCGCAATTCTATCCAAGTGAGAGTCCTTCTCACTTTTCCTGCATGCGCATGGGAGGGAGACCCGACAGAGTCCTGTTTGCGCTGGAGAGGAAGCAGAACTCCTTCTGCGTTGGTTTTTTTTCCACGCACACAAAATCCTCCTTGAAAAGCCTCTTTCTAGGACACCGCATAAGCGGTTTTCTCACATTCCAAAGGTTGCCTTGGCAACCTTTGGTGCCCACGAGGGCAACCAACCGATGGCATGATGCCATCGGTTAACAACCCCCATCCCAGTTCTCTCTCACGCCAGACTTGCAGATGCCCCCTGAGAACCCTGCTCTCTCGCGAACGCCTGATGCCGCCGCCATCGCCGCCGTCGCCGCCGCCGCCGCCGCCGTCGCCGCCGCCTGCTGCCCTGTTCTTGGCCATCGCCGCCGCCGCCATCCCTCCCTCCGTCCGATCATATCGCCGTCGCCGGTTAATCTCTCTCGGCTCGATTGGAGGGTGGGAGGCTCATCCGTGGCCCTCTCCCCCTCCCTCCCCCTATCCACCTCTCTCTTTTTTGGTTGCTCATATCACGCCTCTTTACATTATGTTTGTTGTTTGTGGTGTCCCTACTAAGCGGATGATTGTCGTGAGGCTCACTCCTCACCCCTTTCAAATTAACGAATGGTGTGAAGTGACGGTGAGCTCAATGTTGGAATGTGTCTCCCTCTTCCTTTTTATTGTCGTCCCGTAGTCAAGAGAAGGAATGCACTGCTTCATGCAGTTGGGACTTTCGTCTCTGTTTGATGAATGCTGGTTTAGAGGGTCGTTTTACTTGTTGTAAGAAATAATCCTAGGGCGTTCTTGCATTTGATTCTATTCCGACATCCAGTGTTGAGATGATTGAAGGTGACACTTGTCTGCCACCATGCGAAGTCCCAAGCAGATAGGTTACCTGGCCTCCTGCTTCACATCTTGCGTTGCCTGAAAAATTATGTTCTCCGTCACCTTGGTTTCAGTCAGCAATTCTGCGACTTCTTTTCTCCATTCTTAGGTCTTTCTTAAGGAGGTGTGCTATCTTGTGTCTAAGTCATTAACGGGCATTATGTATACTTTTCAAGTAAATAAGAACTTGATTTCGGAGGTCCATGAGAAAGTTAGTTGTTGGATTCTGGAAGCATTTCTCTAAAAAGAAAATGACCGACAGAACCATTCAAAGCCCCAGATGATGGTTTTATGTCATGTGGTTGATAATCTGGATGCATATGGCCATGAAATTTGATGGTATCGTCGTCCGTGAAACTAGAAGGCATGAATACTGGGGTCTGCTATTATCTTTTTCGTGAATTCGATGTCTCAGATATCTGATGATTAGGATACATATCTTTTTCTTTTTGTTTGATTTTAAAATAGGACTAGTGATGTTGGCATGTTCGGCTTCTGCCACTTGTTATAATTAGGTATAGGAATGACCGCTCATTAGCTACTCCACGAAGATATCCATATCAATAGACATCTCAGTGTTTCTCTTGGGCCTTCCGGTGCGTATTTGAGTTATAAATTGAGAGCATTTTATTTAATTATCTTTAACTATTGTCTATTTTAATTGCTATAGTCACTTATCTACCTCTCTAGACCACCTTAATTAGTATCCCTTCCCAAGTCTCAAGCTTGTGGGATGCAGATTTGGATATGGACCATTTTAAGTATAGATATTTAGTGCCACTTCACCATATGTCACTTCCTTCTGAAGGACAGTGTCATTTGCACCCCAAACGAGTGGATCGCACCATAAAAGACTTGGGAAGTTTTGCCTACTCAGGAGCCACTCATATGATCACATAAGCTAGCTTTAGTAGGGTCATCCAGCTTCCTAAGTTGCTACATACGCTGGCCATGGAACAGTAAGGGCCATATGACTGATAGGTGACAACCAGCTAGCAGCCAGGAAGACCCACTAACTATTGGTTGTATGTAACAGTTTCATAGGGAAATAATTTTCCACGAAATAACTTTCCGTGAAAATGAAAGCGTAATTATCTATTTGGTTGTTAGGAAAATATAAGTTGTATGGAGGGATATGAGATCTTATGATCTACTCAAATGAGATAGAGTCATATATCATTGTGTACTAACACTATTCATCATTTTTTATTATTTTATTTTTTATTTTTAATATTTAAAAAAAATAAAATTAAATTAAATAACTAATGAAAAAAATAATTTTGACAAAGATAATTTAAAGTTGGAGAAATAAATAAAAATATAATTTGAATGAATAATATTCTTAATATATTTTAATAAAAAGTAAAAAATAAATTAACTATTGAGAAATAATTAAATTTGAGAAATATTATTTAAATAAGTGAAAAAGAAATAAAAATACAATTAGATGAATAGTGCCTAACTTTGTTACTGTACAACCTACCTGCACAAACTGCACCGCCAACAGTTTGGAAAATGGCATCCCCGGTTTTCTCGCGGATGCCAAAATCTGGATTTTCTGTGATTTGGTTTTCCATATTTTGGTTTCAGTGGTACCAAATGATATAAAAATTTAAATTTTCCTAAAAATCATTTTCTAACCCAGATTTCAGTGCAAACAAAGAGACCCAATCTACTTAACTTTAGCTTATTCTAACCTCAAATTTGATGGGAAAACCAAGGTGATCACAACCTCCATTATGATGAGAGAGACAAAAGAACAATCGTACACAAGAGACGCAATTAAAAATTTTACAGTGGTGCAGCCTGAAAATGAGCAAAATATTTTGGCATTAAAATGGGTTAATCAACTCATGGTTAAAATAATCAATAATATTTAACACTTATCAAAGTAAAGTGGGAGTGCTAAGCTGGCCTTTCAAAGAACCACTAGAAAATTCGATGATTTCTGTAGCAAACAGGAGTTGTTACATTGTTATGTTTCATTTTTTTGTAGAGTATGGTCTCTGCTTCTCAAGTTCGCATTTGAATATTAGGCCTAATGTTCTGACTTTTATCTTCTCTTTTATATTCATAACAATTTATCTTCTCTTTTTTCTAGGATTAATGTGTCTTCTCTTTTTCTCTAGCATTTGAATATTAGGCCTAAAGTTGGAGGCTCCTGTAGTGGTATTTTGACAAGTGCAGTTTTATAGTTTTTTGCTATGATGTTTGTTACAACTTAAGAGGGTTGATTGGTGCTTCTTTTTTCCTAGATCAAGATGTTATTTTAATTTTGTTGTTGCCAAAATCAAAGGATTTTACACATTTTTAGAAAAAAAATCAGGTGGGTTTGGATCTTAGATTTTTTTTTTTTGGCATTCAGATTAGAGCGGGGATCAAGGCTGGACACAACAGTCATCAACAAAAAGTCAATCCTACTTGTTTTATATGCTGCTATTTTTTATATGTATAGAGTTTTTAGAATACCTATTTTTGTGTTTTTAAATGTGTTATTATCTTATGAATATTTAATTAGTTGGGTGTTGTATGTGAGCTGAGATGCGTGGATGCAACCTAACATTGCACGCATCTTAGGACAGCGTTTTAAGCCCATGTCAATCAACCTATCCGTTCAAGACTTGGGATTGATGTACAAATTCTCATTTTGAATTATGAGAACGTGTATATCTAACTCAAAGTCTTGAATTGTCCCGTTTGGACAGTCTGTGAATGTTTGATCGCACTTTGGTGGTTAATTACTATATGTTTGTGTGTTTGTTAAATATTTTGGTTGCGTCTTCTCACTCCTCTCTGATATACCTTTATGATTTTGATTATTTTCTGAACCACTTATTAGTAAGTATTTAAGAAAATTTCTTAATCAATAAATATTTTGTGGTATATCGGAGAGGTGTGGGGAGATGTTGCCAAAATTTTAGCAAATAACACACACATATAATTAATCGTGCGATCAAACCTTCACAGATGGGTTTAAAAGTGAAAAATCTAAATAATATTTCTTCCTATTTAAAATGGCAGAGATGGACGATGTGAGGAATGGGTTGGACTTTTTTTTTGTTAAACATGTTAAGTTTTGTGTGTTAACATTTAATTTGCATAGGGAAAATGTCTGAAGATCGTTCATAGATGTACCGTAGAGTAGTTGATCAGGTGGTGTCTGTGGAATTTAAAAATGGAATTGAGAGATTCATTCAGTTTGCATTGAGAAATCCTATTGAAGCTGTAGATTGTGAGGGTCGTATCTGATGTCCTTGTGTAGTCTGTAAGAACTTTAAGTGGCTTACAACATGGGATGTACAATGTCATTTATACAGAAAGGGTTTGTTAAAGATTATACAAACTGGACATGTCATGGTCAAATCTTGTGGTCTTACGAGCCTGCCAATATTGGAAGTGGAAGTTCATATGTGATATGGTCATAGATGATGCTGGTCCAGGATTCAATGTTTATGAGGAGCATGTACACACCAGAGAACCGCCAAACAAGACAGCTGAAAGATTTTATTAGCTACTTAAGGATGCTGATGAGCCATTGTGGAATGGATGTCAAAATCACTTTTAACTGTCTGCGGTCTTACAGTTATTGAACTTGAAATCTGAATTTCACATCAATGAGATTTGTTTTGATCATTTATTGCTCATTATCAAAAGTATGTTGCCACAAGATGAGAAGTTACCTGAAAATGTTTACTGTGGAAAGAAGATGGTCAATGACTTAGAGCTTGGATATGAGAAAATAGATGCATGTCCTAATCATTGCATGCTATATTATAATGAGGATAAAAATAAAGTATCATGTTCCATGTGTGGTCATGATAGATTCAAGCCTAAGAAAGGGGACAATTAAAGGCAAAAAGATATACTTATATGTCATTGCGGTATTTTCCCCTCACACCGAGACTGCAGTGAATGTATATGTCATCAAAGATAGCTCAACATATGAGATGGCATGCAGAAAGAGTATGTCGTGAACATAATGTAATCAGCCATCCTACAGATGCCGAAGCTTGGAGTAACTTCAACCGTGCGCACCCTAGTTTCTCAAAAGAGTCACGTAATGTGAGGTTGGGTTTATGTACTAATGGTGACTTCTTACTCTAGCTGGCTAGTTTTCGTGACACCATACAACCTTCCACCGAACATGTGCATGAAACGAGAGCATATATTTCTATCCTTATTGATCCCTGGCCCAAAAAGTCCTAGAAAAAAACTAGACATATATCTCAAGCCGTTGATTGATGAGTTGAAATTGTTATGGACTGATGGAGTTACTACTTATGATGCATCTCGAAAGTAAAATTTCACTATGAAGACTGCATTGATGTGGACGATAAGTGACTTTCCTGCATATGGAATGTTCAGGCTGGAGCACCCATGGAAAACTAGCATGTCCTTGCTATATGGACAGTACCAAATCATTTGTACTTCAGTATGGTGGCAAGTCATGCTGGTTTGATTGTCATCGACGATTTCTACGAAGGGACCATCCTTTTAGAAGGCAAAAAGATCCATTCTTAAAGAACAAAATGAATTGGAAGAAGTTGATTTTGAACGGTTCTGGTCCACATTTAGCGGCAAGGGTACAGAATTTACCAGATATAGCACAATTGTCAAGCAACACAAGACAACTCCCTCGATTTGGAAGGATCACAACTGGGTCAAAAAAAGTATCTTATGGGAATTGCCTTGTTTGTCAACTCTTCTTATACGACATAACTTCGATGTCATGCATGTTGAGAAAAATGTCTTTAATAATGTGTTCAACACCATTATGGACATAAAAGCAAAACAAAAGACAATGTGAATGCTCGTTTAGACTTGAAAATACATTGTAAACGTCCAAATTAGAACTTCTTGATAGAAATGGTACAACAGTTAAACCAAAAGCAATTTATGCCCTTGGAGTTGAACAGATTAAAGAAGTATGCTTTTGGTTAAAATAATTATTAAGATTTCCAGATCGCTATGTGTCAACATTGCTCGTTGCGTGAACAAATGAGGGAAAAATATATGGAATGAAAAGTCATGATTGTCATGTGTTTGCAGAAGTTTCTACCTATTGTTTTCCGTGATATGTTGCCGAAGTCGATATGGGGAGCAGTGACTGAGTTAAGTCACTTTTTTAAGATTTTATGTGCATCAGAGCTTAGGTATTAGGATGTGGAAACTATGAACAGAATGTGATCACGACAGTTTGTAGAAAGGAAAAGATATTTCCACCCGCATTCTTCGATTCGATGGAGCACTTGCTTATAAACCTACCATATGAGGCTAAAGTAGGAGGGCCAGTACAATTTAGATGGATGTATCCATTTGGAGAGGTAATTTCTATTTTTTTTCTTATAATTCTACTTCTTGTGATATATTTGTCATTATTCTATGAAGGTCCTGTAGGTGCATGCATGAATTGAAAATGAAAGTTTGCAACAAGGCGAAGGTAGAGGGCTCCATTACGGAGGCATACATTATGGAAGAAATATCAAATTTCTGCTCGATGTACTTTGGAACCTGAGATACAAACACGTCGTACTTGACCACCACATAATGATGATGGGGGAGACTCTGTTCAGTATGACCGGCTTTCTATTTTAAGTATCCTGGTCGTGTGTATGGACGTTCTTCGAGTCGGATACTAAATGATAGAAAGTTACAAGTCGCAGAGATTTATATTCTTTTATTTTGTGTTGAGGTTGAATCTTATGTTGCGTAAGTGCTCTGCTTACATTACGTTATGTCCATAACTTTTCTGGTTTTCATTCCATTTAAATGCTCTAATATTCGTAATATAGACAATTTGACTCAGAATTAATCCAAAGATGACCATATCTCACTGACGTGGAGGTTGAAAAAGAATGAGAGAAATCATTGGCTTCTTGGCTGAAATATCGTGTAAGCATGATTACTCTTATCCTAAGATCTTCTCATTATTCTCGTGAGACCAATATCATTTCTGACTAGTGTACTCTCTATATGTAGGTTGAAAAAGGTTTCATTACTGATCAAAGACTTCAAGAGATAGTTATGGACCATCGAAATTTGCACGTGCATATCCAGCATTTATTGTGAAGGGTATAGATTTCACACTAAACAATATGGGCAGAATAAGTCAACAATGAACAGCGGGGTATGTGTGAAAGGAAGTACATATAATGAAAATGAATGTGATTATTATGGTATTATTGAGGAGATCTTAGAATTGCAATATCTTGGAGATGATAACCATATATTTTTGTTCAAGTGTCATTGGTTTGATTCTAATTCTGTTCGAAATGAACAAATATGGGATTGTTGATATCAAACATAAGTCCAAATTGAATACTTATGATCCATTTATTTTGCCGCACAAGTCCAGCAGGTCTTTATACAAAGTATCCATCGTCTAGAAATAAAGAACGAGATTGGTGGGTAGTTGCAAGGTTAAGACATGGCTTTTTCCAAATTATGAGTTGGATTTGACTGAAACAGTAGAGTTGGATGTGAATGCCGAATTCTTTCAATCAGACTTGGGTGATGATGTAGAGTTACCTACTTTTAATGAAAATGAATCTTTGGAGCAACTTTCTTTATCTAAAGAGAATGAAGTGGAAGACATCAATCCGCAAGAAAATGAAATAGAGTTAGGGGACTCCGATGAAGATGAACATACTAGTGATCAAAATGAATCCGATAATGAAGATGCCAATGCTGAATTGATATATCTCCAGCATCTGAAGATGAAATGGAGAATGTTTGATTAATGGTAGACAATTTTACTATAAATCTAATATTCTACATCTTTTCTTTCTTCCACTATTGATGAATATGCATGTCTTTTATTACTATTTGAAGATATGGTTCGAGGACGACGTGCGACTTCTTCAAGTGGGAGAGGAGAGGGCAGTGGGAGGAGGTTTAGTTCTTTTTCTACACCTCCACCATCGGCAAGAGGTATATTTTGATTTGTATGCATTACGATATTTATTTAATATAATTATTTATGTCATTGTGGTATCTTATTGCTATCCTTACAGGACTTACGACCTCTGCACCTCTACCACCGACAACAGGTTTATATGTCATGATTTGTATGCATTGCGGTATTTATTTAATATTATCCATTTATGTCATTGTGGTATCTTGTTGCTATCCTTACAGGACCCACGACCTCTGCAGATCTACCACCGGCAGCAGGTATATATGTCATGATTTGTATGCATTGCAGTATTTGTTAATATAATTCTTTATGTCATTGTGATATCTTATTTCTATCTTTACAGGACCCATGACCTTTGCACCTTTACCACTAGCAGCAGGTATGTATGTTCATGATTTGTATGCATTGTAGTATGTGTTTAATATAATTCTTTATGTCATTTGATATCTTATTTCTATCTTTACAGGACTCATGACCACTGCACCTTTACCACTAGCAGCAGGTATGTATGTCATGATTTGTATGCATTGCAGTATTGCTTAATATAATTATTTATGTCATTGCGGTATAGAACCGACGGCCTCTACATCTCGATCATAGATGGCGAGTGGATCTACACCTCCTCCATCAGGCCCAGGTATGTTCATTCACATTTATAGGTATATTTTTGATAGTTTATTTTATTTATGCTAATTAATTTGTATAGTACATGCTGATGACGAGACGAGTCATCACGAGGGGGAGGGCAGTTATAATGAGACGATGCGAGCAGTGTGGATAAATGAAGGGTATGTAATGCACTATTTTTGTTATATATTCGTCATTGTGGTATTAATATTTTCAATTTCAGGAATAAAATAGAGCCAGCCCAAGCATCACAATTTATTACAAAGACAATTCAAGCACATTTTCCTAGCCATCCATCGATTTTCTGATTTTTTCGATGGATGTTCAGAATTTATTGTATGATATGTTCATAGTATGTGAATTATTTTATCAATGATAGTATCTTTCAATTCTAATTTAGTACACTAATTCTTATGTAGTTTATTATTTTTTAATATGCAGAGGAATCATCGATTCACAGAGCGTTCAGATGAGTCACGTGCTAGATCTGCATGGAAAACCACTGCAAGAACAAATTGCAAGCATCTGTTGTATAATGTTTGAAGAAATGCAGAAAAAGTATGTGCAAGCACAGATACGAACTAGTGGAAGGAGCACGGACCTGTTTGAATGAGAAAAGAGTATTGGGTGGAGTTATGCGGGATATGGAGGGGGGAGAAATGGGTTGGAACTTCAGCCCAAGCAAAGATAAACAGAGCTGCATATCCCGAGACAAATGTACATACGGGTGGCTCTATCTCTTTTGCAACGCATAAAATGCGAATGGTAAGGACATTCTAGATTCTTTAAATTTGTAAATCTAATAATGAATTGTGATTTATTTGAAAAATAGGAAACACAGCTCAAGCGACCACCTCAATTCAAGAACTTTTTGATCAAACTCATAAGAAGACAGGGACGAATGAGTACATTAGTGAGAAAGCTCGGGAGGTAGCAGTAAGTTTATATGTCAATAGTTTTCATTTAAAAGCATAATGTAGAATTAAGAATAATTTTGTTTAGTTTTTCTTTACTTTTTTGCAGGAGTCATATAGTAGAGGAATGGAAAGAGGTATAGGGATGACAGTCAACATCCAGAATTGGATCCTGACATTTGGATTGCAGCATCTGGTGCACCCAAGAAAGGCCATGTGTATGTTTTGGACATAGTTTAGACACGGCCAAGGTGATATCCTCTTGCTCGAGCTCCGTCTCACATGCGACCTCCCCGTTTCCACACCTGCAGCCCAGGTACGTGGTTCTTCCAGTACTGCCCCGACCATGACTCCGCCCATTTAGGGAGATCGTCAACGAGACCGTCTCTCAGAATATCTCAATATCATCTCTTAGACCGTCTTCAGACGCTTGCACAGCTAGGGCTTCTTGGTGCTAGAGCACCTCCTGCACAGCAACCACAGGTAATTTTGATTGATTTTTATTTCTCAACTCTAAATATGATCTTATAAAATGCAAGAACTTGGGAAATAGAAGGTACAAGACTAAAAATACTTGTCTGATCGGGTTTAGGAGGGTAAAAATTCTAAAATGTAGGTCCGATTAATTTGTCAATTATTCCAACATGACCGGGAAGGTGAGAGTGACTTGTAGAAACTGACAGCGTCTAAATTAAACTCCGGTTTGAACTGGGCACTCATTTTCTCATTTTCTTAACTAATTTTGTTTAAAATTAGTGAACTTGGGTTTTAGGGTCCAGAATTTTAAACGTAGGTCCAATCAGGATCGATTGTTCCAACACAACTAAGGGTTGAAAGTAACCGTAGAAACTGACGGAGTCCAAATTGGACTACAAGTTTGAGATCTATGCTCAAATTTATTTTTCTAAAACAATTAGGTTAAAGTCAATAAACACAGGTTTGGGAGGGTAAAAATCTAAAATGTAGGCCCGATTAATTTGTCAATGATTCCAACATGATCGGGAGGGTGAGAGTGACTTGGAGAAACTGACGGTGTCCAAATTAGACTCCCGATTTGAACTGGGCATTCAATTTCTCATTTTCTTACCTAGTTTTGTTTAAAATCGTGAATTGTGGTTTGAGGGTCCAAAATTTAAAACACAGGTCTAATCAGTTTATCGATTATTCCAACACAATTTGAGGGTGGAAAGTAACTCGTGGAAACTGACGGAGTCCAAATTGGACTACCGATTTGATCAAACGCTCAAATTATCATTCGTCAAATTAAGTTAAAAACATCTTGTTTTTAATTTTAAGAAAAAATAGTTCATTTATTTAATATTGATTATATTATTTTATATATGACATACAGGATCATCCATCGCGTGGCGTTGGAGGGACGACGACCAGGACGACACATACACAGAGGATTTGTGATTTTGTGATGTGTGTATTGTGGTTTGTGATTTATTTTCATTTGTGTGATGGATGTCTCATGGTTTGTGTAGATGTTTCTAGCGATTGTGTGAGAGATATTGTGATTTTATGATGATGTATTGTTATGTGATTTATGTCATTTATCAGGAGATTTCTTGTCATTTATGTATATTTATAAAAAAAAGAGTAAAATTAGCGACCGATAGATGTCGATCGCAACTATGGTTGCTAACATTAGCGGCCAATAATAGCGGTCGCTAAAAACACGACCGATTCTAGTTGGTCGCTAATCAATCGTTGTTTTTAGCGACCAAATTTACAATCGGTCGCAATTGGCGACTGATATTGCAACCGATTGTTTTCAGTCACAGTATAGCAACCATAATATTGCGACCGAACAGTTCGATCGCTGATCGGTTGTAATTCGGTCGCTGTCTCGTACTGCGACCGAATTGCGACCGATTAACGACCGATATTTTTGGGCGTTATTTTTTACTTTCCTTGTTGTGTGAGAATGCTGGAGACGCCACAATACGAGAAGCGGGGGGCAAGCCCAACTATTTCCTAGAGCTCCTCTCTCTAGAAAAGTCTAGAGAGAGAGAGAAATATTTACGCCCGATAGCCTATTTTTTTGTTGAATATATATACATGCAAGTTGAAAAAAATCCTAAAAATTTGATGTGGACAAATATGGTCTCTTCTTTTTATTTATATGTTGTTGGTGGGCATTTATTTCTTTGATATTTGCATATTACCATATTGAAATTTTTAAAGTAATTTTTTGGGTATGATTTTTTATTATATATATATTTTAAAGATGGAGCCTAATTCTTTGAAGGGACAGAATGCTGATTGCAAAGCAGAACCCCCTTCTAAACTTAATGGAAAGAAACTATGTCCCAACTGAATATAAGAATGCTAAATTCCAAATTTCTTTAAGGAACTTGAAGACTACAGTACTTTTTCAAGATTTTGAAATATGGGGATAACAGTAGATATGGCACAACCTGGAGTTTTGATGTGAACAGTGAACATTTCCAGTTTCTAGTGATGACAGAAACAAAAAGGGAAAGAAATGATATTATATGTCAAGATAATGTATAGATAACTAGCCATTACCATGAAAGAAAAGATCGATTAAGATATATCACGACCTCCCACACCACTCATTAGTCCATATGCCTTTTCAGTCTCCAATGCAATAATGAAGATTTTTTAAAAAAAATACTTTTTCTGTCCAACTATGTCTGCAAAGGTGGGGACAGATGCTGAAATTCCAAAATGGTTCAGTGTGAATCTGATTACCTTCAGTTTTTACTGGGAGCAATGGAAAATTTGATTCTGCAAATTAGAATTTCTGCTTGAGATCTTTCACATTATTTGCACTATCATCATCGTCATAGTCTTTGATGTATAGGTTTTAGATTCAGTCCTGGTCTCATGCGTTCAAGTTTATCAGTGGCCAGTAGATTGACATCATTGGTATGTTGCACGAGTGAGAGAGGCATTGCTCCTTATTTGATTAGACGTTGTCTTCTCCACTCAGTTAGTTTCTGAATGTAGAGTCCCCGTCAAAAGGCACAAGGAAGAAGAAGAGATATACGTAAATCTTATCCCATATTTATTGTGGCTGGATAAATCTTATCCAATCGTCCTTCACCATAAACAAGGCTAACTACATATAGTGGACACCCACTAGGAGAGTCCTGACTTCTTAATTTATCCATACAAATTAATGTCGGGTAAAAAGGGGTTTGGGGTGGGGGGGGGGGGGGGGGGGGTGGAGAATATTAAGAAAAGGAGAAAGAAACTTAATGATTGATAAAGTAAAAAAGTGTATAAAAAAGTGTGTAAGTTTTATCCTTATGTGAGGTTCTTAGTCTCACATGAGAAATCTCTAAGGAGAAGAATACATTTATAACTCAAAGTGTCTATGAGACTATGTCTTATAGACAATAGTGAAATTATACTAGACTATATCACACACGCGCGTCATCGGGCTGGGCGGTCGCACGTGTGATGACGTGATCCAACTAAGTTGCATTGTCACTTTTTTACTTCTTTTTACATTTTTTTCCTTTCTTGGAGAGAAAGAGACATTGTTGATTGGGTCTCTGGACCATCGCTTTGGAGGCAGACTGCCAGCGCTAAACACTCTCTCTCTCTCTCTCTCGGCTCCCCGTTGCGGACGGGCGATCCTTCACAATTGTTCTTCTTCTTCTTCACGGTGCTTCTCTGACACGTTGCTTCTTCCTCGGTTGGACTTCCTCGCAGTGCTATTGCGATAAGGCCATACCATGATCTCCGCTTCGACATTTGGTGCATACGTCTATACCTCTTCATACTTCGGTTTGTAACAGAGGAACTAGGTTTACATATAGCTTTCGTCTTACGAAGTCACACTCTTGTGCGAGACCGATTTCGTTACTCGTGGTTGTACCATGGGAGAAGGTCGTCAAACCCCAATCGCACCGTATAGTGGGGGCGATACTGTATCTAAGACTAGTTTCATTATGGAACGCCTCCACTTTCATCTTTTAATTATCATGTAATCACCATGCTTATGATCAATATTATCATGTTATATTTATATTTTCGGAGTGTGCCCATAACCATGTTGTTTGTTATTATGATTGTCATACGATTTGCACTGAATAACATGATGATAAAATACCATGCTCCATGCCATATACCCACTGTTTTACTAACAATAAAGTGGCTAATTGGTTACATTGCATGTTCTAGAGAGGGCCCAAAATGAAGGCAAGTGCTCTTAAATGTTGTGTTTGAGCTCCTATACAAATACACACATTATCCTCCCATCCTTTTTGTTTTTTTTTTAGAAGTGGATGGTACCACTGTTTGTGTAAATAAAAAGTAGAAAGATGTACACTCTCTCGACTTTTTTTATCTCCCATCTTGTCAGGTAGATAAACTCTACCAACATGGAGACAAGGTTGTTGACAATTAGGTACATTCTCTCTACTTTTTTATCTTCCCATATTGTTAGGTAGATAGACTCTGCCAACATGGAGACAAGATTGCTCACAAGAAAGGGGTAGAGAATGAAGAAGAAAAGGATGTGGGGGTATTGTTTATGTTATGTTAGAGACAAGATTGTTGACAATAGGTACATTCTCTCTACTTTTTTATCTTCCCATATTGTTAGGTAGATAGACTCTGCCAACATGGAGACAAGATTGCTCACAAGAAAGGGGTGGAGAATGAGAAGAAAAGGATGTGGGGGTATTGTTTATGTTATGTTAGAGTTTATATTTTATTATTTTATTATTTATTAATATTATTTTATTTTTTATTTTATAAGTTGAAGATTCTGACATTGCACCATAGAATGTCCCACAACCATGTTAATAGAGATGGAACATAATCCTTACATTAAAACTGCTATCCAATAGAGATTTTAAATTACAAAGAAACAAAGTAATTTTGGTGTGGACTTATTCTTCTCAACTGGGCAAGAGCCGGACCCTTGTGCTATTCTTCGCAATATCCTATGTAGGGTCACAGTAACTTGACAGCTTCTGCATGTTCGAGAGTACTGGTTCCATGATTGGCACTGCCTACGACTACCTCATCATGGTTCCTCTTTGTATCGCATTTTCTGACTAGTCTGACTTTAGATATTATTTGGCAAGTGAGCAATTTTATTGTCCAAATTCAATCTCATTAGGTGGTATTTGGATTTAAATAATATGTAAATGTCTAATTATTTCAAGTAGAATGTGTAAAATACAGAATTTTTATCCTGTAAATTTTAGCCTAACTATAAGTAATAGTATTTATTATCATGAAAATGCTATATATTTGTGTGGATTAAATAGTTTTTCTATCTGTTCCTACACACGAAGTTTAGAGACTCATCTATGCGGGTCGATCTTATATATGAGTTTTTTTTAATACGCGGACAGGTAAAAAGCTTGCCATCAACATGAACGCGAGAAATTGGATTTTTCTTATTATTGTATACAAAGCTTAATTATGGTAAATCATGGAGAGCATCGTTAGCAGACAGGACGGACAACTGTCTCATCGCGCATGGACGGACCTAGAGAACAAGCAGTGGGTTCATGTGACTCCACTGAATTTTTTTTTTTTTCAAATGACCATACAAATTTTGTGTTTTGGGGGGGGGGGGGGGGGGGGGGGTTTATAGGGGGTGACCCCACTGGAATTTTTTCTTTGCTTCAAATGACCATGTACATTTTGTGTTTTAGAGGGGTTTTATAGGAGGTGATCCCATTATAAAAAAAGAATTGATTGTAATGAATTATCTCATTATTATTAAATATTTCTTTTTTATTTTAAATATTTATTTATATTATTTATAATATATATAATTATATAAAATATTAAAATATAATTCGAGTGACTTCACTAGATAAAATTTCTGCGTCCATCCTTGTCATAGCGCCTACCATTAGTTAGGAAGGAGCGGTCATAATTAAGGGCACCTCTCCGCCATGGGTATCTCGAATTTATATATGAAGGTCCCGCACAAACAAATGGCTGCGATGACGGGAAGAGACTACTTGCAGATTAGAATCGTAATTTTGGACAATTTTTATGTAGCTAATACTTAATTAATTAACTCATGAATTGCCTAAACTCTGAACAAAGTTTACAATGTAGTTTTCGTCGTTGCTCGACTACGAGCTGTCCTTGTATATACCATAGATTAATATATATAGTGGACTGCATATGACTACTCGGATGATCACCAGATTGTTGCATTGGGGATCTTCAAGAGTTCTTTTCAAAATCATGTTTTACAATTACCATGTAGAGAGTCGTTTTAACTTGTTCGATTTGATATATATGGTCCATCTCACTCTCAAAATTCAGTGGGACGATCACAACAGACTGAGTTTGGATCTCGAGCAATCAAGATTGAAGAGAAAATAAGAATTTGACTCACTCTTGAATGTGCTTTGTCAGGCAAGATATAGTCATTTCCTAATATAAGGATTCCAAATACGGACTCTCTAATGGTCAATTGAATAAAAGGAAGAAATTGGTTTGAGGGAAGTGAGGATGACACAATTGCTTAGTGGACTATATCTGGCTGGGCTTCTATCCTTCTTTCTTAATTTTTTGAGACTTAAGCTACTGTTGATTTTTTGAAGTGATCACATTGAGTAGAAGAAGAATATTTCTTCATATTTAATGATAATATATATGCATAAATATTAAATGTATACAGTTAAAATCAAATTGCATGGTGCCACAATGCTTAATCCAATGGTCATTGTTACAGTGCAACGGAGCCACATCAAATGCCTTTGCTGTACTATAATATATATGCATAATATTAAAATGTATACAGTTAAAATCAAATTGCATGGGTGCCACATTGCTTAATCCAATGGTCATTGTTACAGTGCAACGGAGCCACATCAAATGCCTTTGCTGTACTATAATATTTCTCTCTCTCTCTCTCTCTCTCTCTATCTCTCTTTTCTCTTCTTTATATATTATAATTTATATATATATAGACTTATGATGAGGTACGACAGTGTGCGGCCCCGCTGTACCACAGTTGCTGCCGTTGGATCGAGATCCAACGACAGTAAAAAAAAAAAATGCATGCACGAGGCGGCGCAATACATCTTGCCGCTAGATCTCCATCCACTACAAGGAAAATGGGTTTACCGACGGAATTTTTGACAGAACATGTGCCGTCGGAAAATCCGATCGGCATTTCTGACAATTATAGATTCATCGAAAATATTAGTCGGATTTTCGACGAACATATTCTGTCGAAAAATCCGTCGGTCTTTCCGACGGAACATATTTCGTCGGAATGTTCCGTCTAAAATACCGACGAATTTCCGACAGACTATATGTTCCATCGGAAAACCCGCAATTTCCCGTCCACCACGCTTTCTTC